>VUQK01009594.1:22264-36859 GCA_015106715.1 Bujurquina vittata | reverse complement strand
CCCCTTTTCTACGATGGACACATACTAATCACGAAAATAGCCATAACGGGATTTGGGGTAATTAATAAAAAAGGGTCAGGGCTACCTGAGAGGTTAAAAGAAGGGAAAAATTTCACTCTTTGGTCATAGGCGTGTGACGCTCACCTGTCCTACATTATTCTCTAGCGACATCTAGCGGTTAAAAGAGACGCGTGCGATGCAAGTTTACATTGTGCATGGACTTTATTTTGTGTGTCTCATCTAACAAATTGAAAGATGCTTATAAGCGCTTAAGCGATGAATGGACGTTAAACAGTCTCGTCCTGCGCACTGCAGCTTTGTGGACTTCTGGAGTTTTATGCGTTTATTAATTTGACAGCGACTGACATTATTATAATAAGCTTAATAATAGGGTACCAAGTGTATGTGTGTGTCGGTTTTTGACCTCCGCCCTCCAAAAAAGAAATAGAAAAATATATATTTATTATAACAACATTTCGGCGTGACACGGAACCTGCTAGCTGCGTCAAGCTGCGCACATTTGCATCAGGGACACGCAGGGTGGAAGTGAAGTGGACGCTTCAGTAGTCTTCAAGCAGCCCGGAGGAGTCAGTTACTAGCTTTTTGTAAGCTTGCAGCGTTCATAGTATATCTGCCACATGGTGCAAATTTGTCTCCGAAGTGACCGTATACATTTTCACCTGCCACAAAGTGGCTGTCAAGTTGAAAACCTAGCTGAGTTAGCTGGGCAGCTAGTTACAATGAACTGTTGTGCTTTTTGAAACAATCGGCTAATGCTCCACTGGCGGTCTTGCTGTCACTGACATCATTCCGTGCGATGGCGACATGATACGCCCGCTGAACTTTTTACCTGGACATGTAACTGCTGCAGCATTTTACTATGGAGGGCGAACGAAGCAACTGCAGGCCCTAGGCTGGAAACAATAGCAAAGCTAGCCGAGCTAGCGACCCACCGTGGCTGCTAAAGCTTGCTAAAAGCTGTCTTGCCTGGTGCGTCTGTGGAGCCGAGTTGAAAACGGAATAGGTATGTTGTTGGAACCAACCAAATTCTGCCTGTGGTCACTTTGTTTTGTTGTTATTTTGCACGTGGTCGGGATGCGGGAATGGATAAGGAAGTGTCCTTTAGATTTTGTCCATGAGCTGCAAACTTTTGTTTGCTTACTGTTCTTTTCACTTGCTTTGCGCTAACATGCGGACAGCTAACTTTAAGCTAGCTAGACACTGATGCAGGGAAAGTTTGGAAAGATCAGGCATTTAGATTAACTAAGTTAAACCGCTAATTCAACAAGGTAAACACCCCCGTGTTTTAGCATGCGTCTTAAATAGCGTGACCTCTGGATTTAAAATGAAAGCCAAGTTTGCTCAGCGATGTTGGGTATCAACTTATTTCCAGTACTGCTCTTTCTTTTTGGACTGTATAAATGCGTAGTGCGCACCTTGTATTTGACAAAGTCTAATTTTCCACCACGGAGTGTTGTATGAATGCAAATTTAAAAATTGCCATAGGTGACACCTGTTCCCCTCTTCAGGGTCCCGTGCTATGAACCAGGAGGATGTGACGGACCGAGACTCAGCACCTCCGCAGCCTGGCTCTGACATCATCATGTCTTCACAAAACAAATGGATGAGCGACAACGCTGAAGACACCCACCTGGTTATAACTGAGGAGGGGCTCAGTAATGGCATCTGTGAAGTTGATACTGTGGTAGCATTGTGCTGCCCTAGCGACAGTGGAGATCTTACTGCAGACGGTGACCACCTTGCTCTGAGCAACGATGGTATGTCAGAGTTTTCCAACAGTGACCTCTCACTGCCCGAGGTCTGCATTTCAACTAACAGCAATACCTTTGAGGAGGACATGAACTATGAAGTCGAGCAAGCTTATAGGATATTTACCGGCTTTCTTTTGGATAAACACAAAGTGATCACCAGCCCATTCCTCTATCCCATTGGCCATCAGGAGGCCCAGCATGGTATCGGAGGGGTCAAAGGCCGGGTGCAGTCACAGCTCAGGCAGTCAATGTGCTTGCGGAGGATGGAAGAGAAGTTTATCAACCAGGAATACGAGACCATAACTGAGTTTGTTGCAGACTTCAGGCTGATGTTGGAGAACTGTTATCGTTACCATGGAGTGGACCACTGGATCTCCAAACAGGCACAAAAGCTGGAAATAATGCTGGAGCAGAAGCTTACATTGCTGTCCAGGTAAAAATAATATAACTACACAACACATTGCTGCAGAGACAAATTTCCAAACATTACACAGCTGCAGTCATGATTACACTAAAGGTGTTTTCTGTCACTTGCATTTCCCAGTCTTTATCTTAACAAAATGATAAAAATGGACTTAGAGTGTGTTCAGCAGCAAATTATGATATCTGGCCATCCTATTTATTATTTATTTATGTATTTGTTACATTTTACAGTTATCATGTATTTTAAATAATTGTTTGTCCCTTTGATTACATTAAAACTATAAATAGACTGGATTTTCACTTGGTAGATATTATCAAGAAACTTTATTCATTTTTGGTGCTTCTCCTTTTTTGTCCCTCTATTTGTCAAACTAGGACGCTGCGAGAGAAAACAACCTTGGCAGTTACTTCTAAAGGACGCTTTGGTATAGAGGAGGAACGAGGAACAGGAGGCACCTCCACAAGGCGGAGATCTACACCTCGTAGCCTTGCTACCATCACTGTTGGTGGGCACGAGTCGATCATGGTGCAGACCCTGCGGCTAGAGGAGCAACAGAGAGCCAAGGAGGAGAAGAGGTGAGTGGATTGCTAAAAGGGAAGATTAAAAGTCTTCTTTTTATGTTGATTTTTGTTGCAATTTAGTGCAAAGGTAAAGCAGAATTCAAAACCACAACTATATTTTTTGCATTTGCAGGCAACGAGAGCTTGAGAAGAAAGAGGCAGAAGAAATGTCAGCCAAGGAGGTCGAAGAGTGGGAGCAGAGCTTGCTTTCACTAGCTTTCCCTCAGACTGTGGAAACCCTTTGGGAACTCCCTGCTATAGGGCACTTTCTATGCTTGGCTCAGACTGCCCTTAACCTCCCTGAGATCATATTTTTTGAGCTGGAACGTTGTTTGCTAATGCCCCGCTGCAGCCTGCTCCTGTCCAAAATCATGTCTTCCCTTCTCTCGCTCCCACAGAGGAGGGCCACACTGCACCGCCGGCCTGCATTGCCTTACAAGCGATGGGAGTCAGAACTAAGACAGCGTGTTTTAGGCTGGTATCGAGCCATTGGTGCCTCCCGTGATCAGCCAGATCGCGCTGAAAAGCTAGGACTTTCCCACCAGTTTTTTAGCATCCTAGGGGAGGTTAGCCCTTTGGAGGAGAAACCCTTTCACTTGTTGCCCTTCCATCAACGAGTATGGCTTCTGAAGGGGCTGTGTGATCATGTGTATGAGACACAGAAGGATGTACAGGATGCTGTGCTTGCCCAGCCCATCCATGAATGCAGGGAGTCTATCTTGGGCTATGACAGCAAAGAGAATGCTTATATACATTTCCCACATTTTTGCGGAGCAGATCTGAGAATCTATCGCCAGAGCCCCAGCACACCCCCAGCATTCCCTTTTCCTTCCGTGTGGGTGAAAAGAGTTGAATTTAAGCCAGGTACAGAGGACGAGTCAGATGGAATGCGGGATGAGAGGGATAAAAGTGATGGATGTTGTGGAGTCTCCATGGACACTGCAGACACTAGTGAGTTGGGAAAACGGAAAAGTGAGACATTTAGGATTTTCAAAAAGAAAAATGAGAAAGAAGAGGAAGATAAAAAAAGGTTGAAGTTGTGGTCACTGAAGGAGGAGGAGGAGACGTCTGAATCAGTGTCTTCTGATGGAGACTCTTGTCAAGACTCTAAACTGGACTTAAAAATACACACAAACTCACTGTCCCTTACACATACCAGTCCCAGTGAAGGAGGTCGTGTAAAAATAAATTTGAAGCAGGAGGCTTTAGATGTGGAGCAACAGTCAAAGAGAACCACAATAAAACAAGACCAGGACTTCTTATTGGGTTCGGTTCGCACCATTAAAGCAGAAACACAAGAGCCCTGTTTGAATGTAGGGGAGCACAGCTACACAGGCAGATCTCCTGCTCGTTCTGTGAATCTGGCCTCCCCAACTAAACCCTTGGGACTCAAAATAGAGGGCGGAAGTCCCATCCAGGGACACCAAAGATCTTCCTGTTTTGAATGTTGCAAAAAGAAAACTAGTACCGTTAAATGCGAGGAGCATAGCTTCTGTTGTGGTACATCAGAGCTGGCAGCACAGCTGTCTCCTGAGAGCACTCAAATCTCAACTGAAGATGCAACAAACTACAAAATCTGGACAAAAAAAAAAAAGCGGAAGAAAAAGCGAGGAGGGGAACAGCTGCTGAGAGTAAAAGGAGAGCACAAGCAGCTGCAGCATGTGGACAGGATGAGGCTGTCCCCGGCTGAGGCTGCCAAGTCCACACTGCGGAAAGTTGGCACAACAATCAAGAGAAAAGACAAGAAGAAGAAACATAAAACAGGTGATTAAAGGCGTGGTATTGATGTCGCTCCTGTGGTTTCAGTTACTATTTCATCAAAATCATTCATGTCTATTAATTATTTTTGACAGGCAAAAAACCTGAATGTTCAAAGAAAATTAAAGATGAACCTTCAGCTGATCCGTCATTCAAGGTAGTCGCATTTACTGTACGCTGTGATTCCTTCAGAAGTGTAAATGAAAAGTTTTTTTTTCTCAAATCCTGCCTATTTTATATTGTTGATTTAAGCCTTGATTTTATTGATTTATTTAATATTTTTCTCTGCTCTTTTTTCTTCTCCTTTGTAGTTGGTCTGCACCAGTCTCGAGGAATTACGCGAGCTGATAAGTAAGACCGAAGATGAGCTTGATGACCTGGAGAGCACTAAAAAGAGATTGGTAGGCGACTGTGATTGTTCTGTCAAGAATATTTACTCATGCTGTATCACCTTCTGTGTTATTTAGAGGAAAAAATTAGTTTCCTTGCATTTCAGTGTTGCTGACTCACATAAGTTTTCCTTTACATGTTTGAACTCACAGGGTCGGTGGTACTATAGGAGAGAAGCAGTGAAAGACCTCCATAGCACTCTAATCAGACTACTAAATGAGCTTTCACCCTGGGAACCCAAACTTGTCAAAGCGCACCAAAGGAACAGGTTAGACGTTTATGAAAATATTTTATTAAAACGTCATTCAGGTATATGTAAACTCACTGAGACTTTATTAGACTCAACTAGGTGCTGGAAACATTCCGCAGAGATTTTGGTCCATATTGAGATGATTGCATCACACAGTTGGTGCACATTTGTCAGTTGCACATCCATGTGTTTAAACAATGCTCACTTGGTACTAAGGGGTCCCCAAAGTGTACTAACAAAAAATTCCCCACACCATTACATGACCACTATCAGCCTGACCTGCTGATACAAGACAGGATGGATACATGCATCCATGTTTACACCAAATTCTGACCCTACCCTGAATCTTGCTGTAGAAAACAAGATTTGTCAGATTAGGCAACGTTTTTCCAGTCATCTATTGTCTGATTTTGTTGAGCCTTTGTGATTTGTAGCTTCAGTTTCATATTCTTAACAACAGGAGTAGTACCTGGTGTGGTCTTCTTCTGCTGTAGCCCATCTGCTTTAAGATTTGATCTGTTGTGTGTTCAGAGATGCTCATCTATATAGCTTGGTTGTAAGGCATGGGCATTTGAGTTACTGTTTCCTTTTTTTTTCAGCTTGAAGCATTCTAGCAATTGTTTTCTGACTTCTGGTATCAACAAACCATTTTTGCCCCGAGAACTGCTTCTCAATGGACATTTTTCTCTTTTTCTGACTATTCTCTGTAAACCCTAGAGATGGGGTGTGGGGAAAATCTCAGTAGAGCAGCAGTTTCTGAAATACTCAGACCAGCCTTTACGTCACCAGCAACCACATTCAAAGTCACTTAAATCACTTTTCTTCCCCAATATGATGCTCCATTTGAACTTCAGCAGGCCATCTTGACCTGCATGCTTAAATGCTTTGAGTTGCTGCCATGTGACATGTGACTGATTAGACATTTGTTAACAAGCAGTTGAATAGCTGTACCTAAATAGAGTGGCACGTGAGTATATTCAAATAAAGTGAATTTAAGATTTACCATAGTTCAGTTTGATTTGGTTTTGTCTTCAGTTTAGGCTGTATTGCTGCTCTTTATCCTATTCCTGCTCAGTGCATAATGCGGGGATCTTCAACTCCAGGCCTCAAGAGCTGGTGTCCTACAGGTTTTAGATGTGTCCCTGATCCAACACACCAGAATCAAATGGCTGAATTACCTCCTCAGTATGCAGTCAAGTTCTCCAGAGTCCTGCTAATGTCTTCTCTATTTGATTCAGGTGTGTTGAAGCAGAGACACATCTAAAACCTGCAGGACACCGGCTCTCGAGGCCTGGAGTTGAAGATCCCTGGCATAATGGCTCCTTCTTTGATTAAACAGCTCATTATATTGTCATTACTGAAGTCTTGAGTTTGTCTTTTTTCTTCTACACCAGGCTCCGTTTGAAAAAGGAATTTGATGATTTCAAGAAGCACCCAGAGTACAGTAACTTTGTGCGTGAGGAGTGCATTTTATCATCATCATCATCATCAGATGATGATGATGATGATGAAGAACGGGCCTTCGGGAAGGAGGTGCCTTCACTCTCAGATCATTATGGAAGATCAGAAGAGGAAGACCTGGAGCACAGAGTTCCCAGAGGCCTTTGGAGTGGAGGTAATTAAGCCTGAATTTTAACATTGTAATTTTGGTTACTGAAATGCCAACCCATATAGAAATCCTTGTAGACAATAGTAAAAATAATACATTAATACATCGCTATCATCATCTCTGTTTCCTTCTAAGCAAGCACTACGGAGTTTATTGCTGAGTCTGCTGGAGAAAACACAGTGACATGTGTACTACCAAACCACCTAAAACACCTTCAAACAGGCACAGAGAAAAACGTTGGTCTATGGCAAAAAGATCAGACTGGAAGCAGCAACATTACTTCTGCCGACTCCAGGCCACTGATCCCAGCAAATCAATCCAGGGATTCACCATGGGCAGAAAAGGTGACGGCTCATGCTTCATCATCTCCCAGATCCCCTATCCTTCACCCGACTATTGGACTACCTAAGGGCTACACGCCCATCCCCACCCTCCTGGCTAAGAGTGTGGGAAACAAAGTGACCTTAATGAATCGACCTGCTGATTGCCCTGGTGTTAATAGTGGAGATGAACCAAGCAAAAGGTCTTTGGTCTCCCTACCTACATGTGCAGTAGCTAATGCAAAACTTTCAAAAGCACAAAGTTCTCCATCCAGTTCCCAGCAGAACAAGCACCAGATTCAGGTACAAGGACCACAGCAGACAAAAGCCCTTGAGCAGTCAGAAGTGGCCACTGTGGCGGCAGTTCTTCCTAAATCTCCACAGGGCAAATCAACACAGACTGTACTAAAAAATCCAGTCCAAGTGGTGTACAAGGTACCCGAGGGACTGGGACACCTCGTAAGGAAAGACAATAGCCCAATCAAGATCTCAGTTCAACCTGTCATTTGCCAAGACACTGGGGAGAAGACTGTGCAGCAAGTGGTGATTCTGCCTTCTAACCTTCTCGTTCATAAAGCTGAAGCAAAGTCATCCTCTTTAGATCAGCAACAGACTAAAGGCACTCAGGCAACAGTTTCCAAAGTGGCCAGCCCTTTTTGTATGTCCACCGATGTGCCTGGGTTCAGGATTCCTGAAAACAGAATTCCAGTTCAGCAAGTGGCCCCCCTAAAAGATGCCAGGACAGTGAAGACCTCTTCTCCTTTAGTTTCACCTTGTCTCCAACAAGGGGCCCTAAACACAGCTGGGTTTAAGGGGGCACAGTTATGCAGTGTCCAAGCTAGTGCTCCACAGGATATCACACCAAACACAACCTCCATCACAACAGTTTCAAATGCAGTTTGCACTGAGCCTGGGAAACCTACAGACCTGAAACAAGAGCTTAAGACTGTGTGTATCCGTGATTCACAGTCCATCCTGGTAACAACTAGATGCGGCAACACTGGCATTGTCAAAGTCCAGACATCCTCAGATCAGAATGCGCTTGGCTCTATTTCCACCAGTCCAGTCATCACTATCTCACCTCAGTTTAAAGCGTTCCTTCTAGCCAAGGCCTCACAGTCTACTTCTGCTCCTACTCAGACTTCACCTTCTCCTGTTCCAGCAACGACCAGTATCTCAGTGGCTCAAGCGCAGAAACAGGCTCATCCAGCTTTAAAGACTCCAGCCTCTCTCAAAAATACCACGCTCACTCCCACTACTGGTAGCATTCCTATAACATGCCTACAAAGCCAAACTACAGGCAGTACTGTTGCTTTAAGTCAAGGCCCCAGTACCTCAGCTGTTTCTACAGTTGCGGCAAGCATTTCCCTGCCAGTCCAGACAGCTACTTCTGGTTCTAATTTTCAAGCTTCTGTAGTGAAAAACAGTGTTGTGGTGCTGCCATCAAGTGGCTCTGGAGTTTCCCAAGTTGCCACACAAGCCAGCAAGACTAGTGTGAAACGTACCACTACAGATGAGGGATCCCAAGTTACGAAATTCATCCTGGTTACTCCATCTTCTTCCTCATCCTCAAATGTAGCCACATCCAAGGGAACACCCCCTTCCCCAAAACCAGCTTCTAGTTCAAGAGTCATGTTTGTCAGTCACCCAACAGTGACATCATCAACAACCGTCATGGGAAGCATTCCAGCGCCGGCAATGTGTCCTAGTGGACAGGTAGTGACTACTTCATTATCAAAGATAGGATTAAGAACAGGAAAACCTGCTAGCAGTATCGGCTTGGAGGCATTGTCCAAGGGCAGAAATATCTCTCTCCCCTCAGGTGAGTTTTTTTTAAATTGACATTTCTGTAATCATTTGCTCTGTCTTGTGTTTGGTTCAGTTTGTAAATTGTTTAAAGTCTGAGTATAACATGTAATCCATTGTTGCAATGTAGTGGGAAAATCCCACATTATCCAATGTTGGCATCTAAGTAAATCAAGAACTGTCACCAGGTTCTCAGCATTTGTAAGTATCTGCTGTCAGCCTGGAGCAGTTTACCAAAAATCTACCACACCAAACAAGCGGTTTGTCTTCATACAGGCAATTCCTTTTTAGCTTGTTCTTAATTCAAATGCACTGTTGCTAAAACAACCCATAGATGGCTGGGAGCAGGTGAAAAGATGGTGTTTGGTGATGCAGTTTAAGTTTTTTGACCAGGTGGCTTGATGATCAGGTATCAGCTCTGAAACCCCTTCTTGGTTGCAGTGGTGATGGAGCCTTTGTGGAATGATGTTTGCAGATGACATTGTGATGTGTAGTGAGAGTAGGGAGCTGGTGGAAGAGAACCTGGAAAGGTGGAGGGATGCTCTGGAATAAAGAGGAATGAAAGTCAACAGAGAATGCATGTGGGAATAAGAGTGAGGCAGGTGGATTGGTGAAGATGCAAGGAGAAGAGGTAGTGAAGGTGGGTGTGTTTAAATACCTGGGGTCAACCATTCAAAGCAACGGACAGTGCACTAAGAAGTGAAGAAGAGAGTGCAGGCAGGGTGGACTGGGTGGAGGTGAGTGTCAGGTTTGATTTGTGACAGAAGGACAGCACAAAGACTGAAAGGGAAGATGGTAGTGAGACCTGCTATGATATACGAGTTTGGAGAATTCACATGTAAGGGGTGGTGTTGGCACCATCTAACAAATATAAAAGGGGCATTTCACAGATCCTGTGACTTCTACAAAAAATGATCCCTATGTCACCTACACCACAGACATTATTAAATGGTGATTTTAAAAATCTACAAAGAACATTAAATTATTACAGTAAAATGCAGGGACAACAGATAAATGCTGCAGAAAATCATTAATCTGGTCATGAGCGGTAAAATAAGCATTTTTAATTCCAGTTCATTTTATTGCTGGGCGCACTCTCAGTGCTGTTGTTTATTTCTAAGGTGATGACTGCACGTTAGAGCTTTGAAACTTTAAACTGGAGCCATTTAAACATTAAAGCTTATTTTCCCACAGCCTGATATGAGACATAGAAATCGCTTTAGTTTCTTGGCACATTAAAGTGCAATTAATTTGACGGATTGAACAGGTATTCTATGTGTGCATTCTTAGTTCTAGTAGCTGCAGTTCCAGCAGGGTAAAAGAGACTCAGCAGCAGATTAGAATCAAGTAGAACAACATTTTATGCATTTCCTAAATCACCAAATAAATACTTTCCTGTGACATCATGACACGCCGTTGCGCTTCATTCAGTGGTTTTAGTTGGGTGTGGCTTAACAGGTTGCACATATAAAATGTATTCCCCAGCAGAGAATCTATATTGTGCTTAAAACATGCTGTAAATAAAAGACTCAGTGAAAAACGTGGCATTTCCAGCTGATGTTAAAACTGACGCTCTGAGCATAACCTGCTCCAGACAATTTCAGTTTTTATTCTCTAAGCTGCAAACTCTGTGCTGTTAAAGGGTTTGAGAGTAAAGATTAAATATAAAAGAGTTCAAACATAGGCTTATATTAAATACAAATTTGATAAGTGGTATGCAAGTACAGTGCAGGTGTCCTGATTTAGGATCATATATTAACTTTTGCAAAACAAAACTGTTGGAAAATTGTTTTTTGACAGCAGAAAAAAAAACAGTAAATAAATTTGTGTCTAAGAATCTATATTTCTTACTGATGCTCATCTGGGAGACACAAAGATGTTAAACCCTCCTATTCTCCCTGCAGAGTTTCAAGGAATCTTCCAGGAATTGTGATGCTATTTTTCTGGAGAACTGGTTTGTCAGCTGGCGTTTATTTCAAACCTGTTGATTTCTAATCTGGAACCTAAGCTGCTCCAGAGCAGGTTAGGTTTGCAGCAGGAGTTACAATAGGGATTTTTCCCAGTAGGATGTGAGCCACCTTAGTACTGAAAACCCAGGGTTAACCCTGAAATTTTCCCAGATAAGCTTATATCCTGCTTCGTAGTATCGGCCCCAGGAGAGAGAAGATTAGAAATGAGCGTTGACCGGTTTGGAGAAAGGGTTAAAGAAACAAGGCTGACATGATTTTGGACATATGCAGAGGTGGGAGAGTGGATATACTGGACAAGGGATGCTGACTATGGAGCTGCCAGGTAAGAGGAAAAGAGGAAGACCACAGAGAAGATTCATGGATGTAGTAAAGGAGACAAGGGGTTGGTTTTAAAGAAGAGTGATGTAATGGATACAGTGAGATTAAGATATATGATTCACTGTGGCAAATCTTAAATGAATGTAGGCAAAAGAAGAGAAGATGGTTTGGTAAATGACTTTCACTGGCTTTTTACCCATGATTTTGTAAGCGAGGACCGTAATTTGCACTGCTATTGTCTTCTCTAGAAAAACGTCATGCACTACAATTGAGTTCACTGTCTGGGTCATGCTGCTTTCCCACCTGCTGTGTGTGTGTGTGCGCGTGCCTGCGTGCGTGCATGTCAGACAGGATGACTGTAAGCATCCATGATGCGATCTTAACTGTCGTTTGTGGTGGGGAAAAAGACTGATGCACTGCGCTGGTTATTATACATTCATATGCATGCTCCTAAACACATTTAACAAACTGCACACATTATTGTGTTATTTTAACTTCATGCGATGAAATGTTTAAACAGTTGAGCACTGTCGCCTTCCTATTATGTTTTCCATGGTACAAAGTTTCATCTTCATTTTAGTAGCCTCAGAGGCTTCCTTTAATTTGAAAACAGGCTAATGACTGTAACTCAAAACTACTTTTTAGTGAAGTTTCAGCTCAGCCTCTCTGCTTTACTGGTGAACATTATGGAAACCTCCTATTGCTAGTCCTTTAGGCAGTCTTGAAATAGCAGAGAGAACTCGTAGTTTTGCAGATAAGGAGAGAGGGCGGGCCAGGTGATGTCCACATTGATGTCGGTCCTCCAGTCAGTCCACACCAGTGCAAATGCTGGGCTGAACATTACTGTAATGCTATAATTGTGTGTGGAAATTTTCTGCATTATCAGTGCTTGATTTTTTGGAATCAATTAAAATACTTATACCACAAGTTTCTAAAATATCTTTATCTTTGTGTTACCAGGGGTTCAAATCCAGTTGCCAGGGAAGGCAACTGTTGGACAGACTGTTGGTGCCCTATCACAGGCTTCTAAGTTCATACCAGGGTCTATCTCAAGTACACACTGTTCAACAGCCACTACCACTGGACTGGTCCCAGCAACAAGTTTGAATACCATCACTAGTTCTCCCCAGCTTGCCTCTCATGGGTCTCTCACCACCAGCACTCAGCTCCATGGTATCCCGTCATCTTCCTTGACATCGCAAACAAGCTGTTCCATATACACTGCTGCTGCTCAGTCCACAGGCAACATGATAAAGAAGGATGTTAATATCTTGGGAAGTGTACTGCCCACCATCACTCCTGTTCAGACAACTACTGCTGAGAGTAGGCCAGCCCGAACTTCCACACTCACTCTTGACTGTCAGAGGGGTGTCGGTGAGGAAACCACTTCCTCCTCCTCCTCCTCTTCATCTCAGTTTGCTCGCGATAAAATCCAATCCCCTCTCTCCTCTGCACCAACCACTTGTCCCCCATTGACTACCTCTGCAACCAGCACAATCCAGCAGAGAATAGTCATTAACACTTCTACACCCCTTGCCGCCGGCACACAAATTCTCCTCAACAATGCGCGCTTTGTAGTCCCTCCCCAGGGTTTGGCTCCAGGCAGCCACGTCCTTATAATATCTAGCCCTGCACAACAAGTGCCTCCTGCCAGTCCTATAAGCACTGGAACATCAGTACCTTCTCAAGGTCCAAGCCATGTCATGGTAGCCCCCCAGGCACCAGTTTTACCCCAACCCCCAGCCAGGCTGCCTGGTGTGCCAGCTGTAAGTTCTCCTTTTGTAGCAAGCACTCCTGCTGTTGTTCGACCGTTGCTGGCAACCACTCCTAATGTTATGCCACTAAAACTAACAGGAACACCTGGCATGGACTCAGCATTGTTACCCAGTAAAACAAATGTAGTATCGGCTCTTCCTCGTTTGCCAACTGCACATGCAGGCAATTTTGCAGTACCTCCAGTAGGTGCATCCACTCTGGTCTCACCTGGACCAGGGTTAGACAATGTACCAGTGGTAACCAGTGCCCCTTCTCTTGGTTCAGCACAGGGTGCAGTCAGATTAGCTACTGCTACACATGCCCAAGCAAATTGTTTATCAACCATTTCACCTGTAGTAGCAACCCCCTTGGCCAGATTGTCGGGACCTCTGTCATTGCCTGTAGTACCCAGCCCATCAGCTGTTAACCTGCCTAGCCCTGTTGTACCAGTTCCTGCACCCCTCTCCTCAGCTGTAGCACCTGTAATAGCAGACACACCTATTTTGCATGGTTCTCTTCCTGCTCAGCATGTGATTGCAGTGACAACCCTGGACCTAGGCATACAGCCTCAGCAAACAGCTGTTCGATTTGCAGCACCAACCACTCCTCAACCACAGGCTTTAATGCATTCAGGATTAGGCAACACATCAATCAAAAAACAGATATCCGTCATGCAAACAGTGCCTGCTGGCACACGGACACAACTTTTGCCAACTGTGGCTGTCCCACCAATTGTAAGCGCCGTGTCGAGGATGCAGACACTGCCCACTGCTACTGTTCCACCTATCGAAAGCACTGTCAACAGCTTTGAAACAGCACCAGTGGAGACTGCGTCTTCATCCAGCACCACTGTAATAATCACTCCAGCTCAAACAATCACATCACTTAAAATGAACAACACCATCCATCCTCCTGTCATACTGACCAATCAGTCACGTGGAAAACACTCTCTGCAGACCTCAGCCTTGGGTCTGCATATGAGTGCAACTCCCAAGATCCTCATTAGTCCTGATGGTGCTGTTTTGAGTGCTGTTCAGCAGCAGGTCAGTCCAGCAGAGCTGACTACCTGTCCTGAACCTCGGGATGCACTGGTGATTTGTACCAACAGTTCCACTGGAGCACTACAAACACATGATTCCTCTTTACAGCCTTCACCGACAGACACAAAGTGAACCAATTAAAGTAGACTGTGAGGGCTCAGACAACTTTTCAGCTGCTTAGTTTTAGCAGGGTTCATATCTTTTGCTTGTTTTAATCCTGGGGTTTAAAGAACCTTGTTTCCAGGTTTAGTTTGACTCCTGACTTAGTAATGCTACATTAGGTTTTATCCTCTGGTTAAATTGTGATATATAAACCTGCTCACTCAGAGTTAATGAAAACATATACTGTGATGAGTTTCTGGAGGGGACACTACTGAGGGATAGACTCTTGACTTGAGCAGTTACAAGTGTTATAAGGAATCAATACAACAGGAGGGTAGATTATATAGATTTCAAGTCGAGCTTTAGCAGTTTAGCATTTCAGTCCCAGTATTGTTTACTGTTTATCATTACAACTTGCTCTACTTATGTCTCTGTTTGGAACAAAAAAAAAAACCCACCAGCATCCAGTCTGTCATGTCCTTTTTTTTTTTTTATTAATTATTTTAAATTTTCTTTTTTCT
>VUQK01009592.1:56682-67336 GCA_015106715.1 Bujurquina vittata | reverse complement strand
ATCCTATTGAGATGTTGTGGTATGACCTTAAAAAGGCCGTTCATGCTCGAAAACCCTCTAATGTAACTGAATTAGGACAATTCTGCAAAGATGAGTGGGCCAAAATTTCTCCAGAACGCTGTAAAAGCCTCATTGCAAGTTATCGCAAACGCTTGGTTGCAGTTGTTGCTGCTAAGGGTGGCCCAACCCGTTATTAGGTTTAGGGGGCAATCACTTTTTCACACAGGGCCAGGGTGCTTTGGATTTTTTTTCACCTTTACTACTACACACCTTCATTTACAACTTGCATTTTGTGTTTACTTGTGTTGTCCTTGACTATTGTTTAAATGGGTTTGATGTTCCGAAACACTTAAGTGTGACAAACATGCAAAAAAACAGGAAATGAGGAAGGGGGCAAACACTTTTTCACACCACTGTATATAAGAACTATTTCATTTACAATTAGAGAAATATTGTGATTTAGCTCAAAATGGGTATTTGTTAGAGAAACAATAGCTTCAATCCACAAGTTTGCAAATTTCTCAGGAATAATGTAATAAAATACAGATCTGCACACTTGATCTCCCTGCCTTTGATGCAACTTCACAGAACACATTACAAAAACTCTGTAATACAGACAGCTTTCATGGTGAAAGGAAATCATTGTTGATCATCTAACACATTCAACAGTAAATGCACCATTCAGTCCTAAATCTGCCACTCAAAGCTTGTGCGGGGAAAAAAAAAGAAGCTGCCATGTCATTTATTCCTACAAGTATCCACCTGCTGAAAGGTCAGCAACAAGTGACAGAATAAACTGTTCAGACTGTTATTTTGTGTACACTTATTGCCTGACTGCTTTATACTACAAAACTTCTAAGTGCACTCCAACACTTTTATTTCTATACCATACATCCATTTTCTTCAGCTCACTGAAAGTCAGCATTAGCTACAGGCAAGGCAGGGTATTCCACACCTCCCTGCCTACAGCAGTGTTCTCCATTTCCTCCAAGGATAGCAAAAGATGAGGTATTGCAGATGATCAGGTTCAGGTAAATTACACACACACACATGCACGCAAACACACATACACACACACACATACACACACACACTTCCAAAAACGTTGAGACACTGTAAAATTTAAATAAAAAGAGAATGCAAAGATTTGTAAATATCATAAACCCATATCACAATAGAATGGGCCAAAGATCATTTAAAATAAACTGAGACAAATTGTTCTAAGGTCAGACGAATCACAGCGGAAAATTATTTTTGGAAAACATCCACATGACACCGTGTCATGTGGACTAAAGGGTTGTATGGGGATCTATTAGTGCCTCAGCAGCTTGCACATCTGCAAATACACCATCAATGCTGAAAGGTATATGCATTTTTGGGAGTACCATATGGTCCCATCTTGCAGATTTCATCAAGACAATGCTTAACTTCATATCCCATCTATTACAACAGCAACTCTCTCCAACAACTGGTCTTCTCACTTCGCAGAAGTTTACAGATTGTTGCTAAAAGAAGCGGGTATGGTACACGGTGGCACTTTACCAACTTTTTTTGGGATGTGTTGCTGCCATCAATTTCAAATTGACTTTTTTTTTAAATTGTACATTTTCTCAGTGTAAACCTTTGATATGTTTTGCATGATCAATTGTGAATAAAATACAGGTTCCTTAGATTTGCAAATCTTTGTATTCTATTTTTATTCACGTTTTACACACTGTGGTGCATTTTTAGACTTGGGGTTATACTATTCCCAGTTCCTGGTGGCTATACTAACATGAGGGAGGGAACAATTACTCATTCACTCACTGCAATAGCAGCAAGACAAAGCTGTGACAATAAAGCTTCTTTTCAGATCCCTCAGGAACCTCTGCCACAGCACATACTCATATAATCACCATGCTAAAAACATCATTAGTGCAAATTACTATGCAAATACCTCAGCTATTTTGTCACCTCAATATTATTACTGGGGGAAAAAATTATTTCCTGTGTGTGCAGAACTATGCAAATTAGTCATTCATGTGCTTTGCGACGACTAATCTGACCTTACACTGAAGACTGTAAATAACTACTGTATTAACCTATAATTTGTCTACACACCTGCAATATGAGATGAACGTCAGTGTTTATATTATTATTATTATCATTATGAAGAACTTATAACTTTGTTTGATTATTGCATAACATTGCTGCTATTAAGACATGATTCAGAAGGTTTCTCCTTATGTGTACAGATGCCAGAATATCCCTTCTGTATTTAAAATGGCCAAACTATTCCCTAGGACAGTACAATTATGTAGAATTAAGAGCTGTTTTCTGCCTTCGAGCCAAAGCCCACTTGGTCTAAAGCAGTCTTTTCCCTGGGTGAGATAGGAGCTCGTCTGATGTTGTAATCAAAGTTCTGCTCAGGAATCTCTGATCTGTCTGTCCCAGCACGTACTATAAACTATTAATAGGCATAAAAAATTGCTTCAAAATTCCAATGGGATGCAAGCTGGCTGTTATCAGCGCATGGCGTAAAGGCTTACACAGCCTTCAGGTGTTAATTAAATCTCCAGTGACATTCCCATATCCTGCCCTGCAGAATAGGCTGCAGTTCAGATATTGCATAGGTGAAGTCACTTCAGTCACACCAATCTTGCTCAAACAGGACAGGAGAACATCCCACAGGCTACAGAGAAAATGCGGTGACAAGTGAATCGTCCATGCTGAAGGCAGATGAGTTTGCAAGCACTCACTTCTTCTCTAGAGAGCTGTGAATTGATTTGCTGACCGTGGTTGTCCTCAGTAGCAATCTCTGAACCTTGCAGCACAGTCTGAAAGGCTATAGTGCTGCCTGGCACACTCATTCATCAAGCAGCCTGAGACATCATACAGGCAACTCCAGCAAACCTGGGCCCAGGGCTAGGGGATATTATTAGAGATGAATTGAGGTAACTGCCTTTGATGACCCAGTTTAGGGTGCCTCTGCTCCCTATGCTTTTTCTTCCATTTTACTAACTTTCATTCTTACTTTCTGAATGCGTGCACTCTAAGCAGGTCAGTGGCCACTGCGGTTAGATGTACTGCACTGCAGAGTATGTTATGACCATAATTTTTTGACTACTAATGATTTTGAGTACTAGATATAATCCAGTCACTCATTGCCATCCATACAACATTGGATAACTTTAAATAATTACTGACTTTTGTATTACAAACAGCTATGCATAAGAATGCATAGTTCAGTCTGGAACTCACAAGATTCATTAAGCAAGGGGGACAACCACACTAAAGGCAAAACATGACTTAGTATAAATGCATTCAAGACAACAGTAACTGACAGAGCTATATCAATGTGCTGCAGTGTGTTAATGAAGAACACAACCATCTATAATGACAGAAAAAAAGACAAAGATCAATCTGATTTTGGACTCCATGAAAGACAGATATCTAAAAAATGTACAAGGTAAACAAATTTTTTTTTTGTATTTTTAAGTGCCTAAAACACTGTCTCCATTAATCTTTCCATGCAAAAATGTTATTGTAAGGCAGCCTTACCATACATACACAGAATTAAACTTTTCATTTCAATTATCATGTTTATTTTTTAGCTCTCTCTAAAAGTTTAAGAATCATATCCACAGTGTTTTGTTTCTGTACAGCACACTCCCGTACACAAACACACACAGAGTAATGAGCTTTTTAATGCATTTGAGGCAAAATAATACATTAGAAATGAAAGACGCTGCATTAAAAGTAAATGAATAAACAATAACCCGGAATTAGAAAATGCTGCAGCGATACACAAATAGTGTTTCTAGATAATAAATCATGGCTGTCTCCCTGACGTTCATGAGAAGCAGTTGTGGACTAATGATGATGATGATTAAAGATAAAGTTATGTATCCCTCCCTCTCAAATATATCAGTTTTTATCTCGAAATCTGATACAAACCCAATGTAGACATATTTACAATATATAATAAATATAGTATGTTTTAGAACCACCTCCACAAATCACCACCTTACCATGGCAGAGGGGTTTGTGTGTTCCAGTAATCCCAGGGGCTATGTTGTCGGGGGAGCTTTTGCTTTTGTCCCCTGGTAGGGTCTCAAAGCAAATTAGCCCTGGGTAACAGGCAGGACAAAGAGTGATTCAGTCAACCTCTATGTATCCTGACTGAGTCAGGGTTACCGGGCCCCACCGTGTAGCCAGGCTCTCTCAAGGGAGAACGCCTGATGGTCTAACCCCATGGGGCCCAGTCGGACACAGCCCAAAGAGAAGACATGGATGTGGCCTCCTATAGGCCCACAACCTGCAGGAAGGGCTATAACGGTTGGGTGCAATGTGTTCGGCAGTGGACCAGGGCGGAGGCGCTGGGGGTCTGATCCCTGGCTATTGAGGCTGGCTATTCGGACATGGAACCTCACCTCTCTGCTGGGGAAGGAGCCTGAGCTAGTGCGTGAGATTCTGAAATACTGGCTAGATATAGTCAAGCTCACCTCAATGCAGAGCTTCGGCTCTATATCCAGTCTCCTGAAGAAGGGGCTGGACTCTGTTCCCTGTCTGGAATTGTCCTCGGTGAGAGGCACCAGGAAGATGTGGGTATTTTTGTATCCCCTCAGTTTGCTGCCAGTACGTTGGAGTTTTGCCAATGGATGAGAGGATCACTTCCCTGCACCTTCAGGTTGGGAAATGACTTTTCTGGCTGTTGTTTGTACCAAAAGACAGTTCAGAGCACCCAGATTTCTTGGAATCACTGAGTGAGGTGCTCAAGGGTGCTCCTTCTGTTGGCTCTGTCCTTCGATTGGGAAATTTCACTGCTCACACAGGCAACAACAGTGAGACTTCGAGGGGCATGATTTGGAGGAACAGCCTGATCTGAACCCAAGGTATTCTGTTATTTGACTTCTGTGCAAATGACAGTTTGGTTGCTGCCTGTCATGGTGGTAATCCCTTGAACCAGATGGTAGACAAAAGAGGTGAAGAGAGCCATCAAGCTGAAGGAGTCCTGTTGGGCTTGGCAAGCCTGTGGGACTTTGGAGGCAGCTGATGGGTAGTGGCAGGCCAAGTGGCATGCGGATCGGGAGGGAGCTGTAGTAAAACCTTGGGTGCGTGATGCGTTCGGTGAAGACATGGAAAGACTTTCAGATAGTTTCAAAGTGATTCTGGCAAACAGTCAGATGACTTAGCAGGAGAAAGTGGGGCTCTGCTCACTTGGTGTACAGTGAGGGTGGGGTGCTGATGACAAAGGAATACTTTGAGGACCTCTTTAATCCCACTGAAATATCTTCTGTAGAGGAGCTTGGGGACAAGGGGGACAACTCACCCATCACCAGAGGCAAGGTTATTGGCTTGGCGGTTAGGCCCCTGGGGTGGATAAGGTTTGCCAAATGTTCTAAAGACTCTAGATATTCACTCTGGGGAGTGAGTAATGAATAGAATTGAATAGAATAAAATGCCTTTATTGTCAATTTACAGGATGTACAATGAGATTGGTGGGCCACTCCTGATTAGTGCCAAGCAAAAGAAAGTCAAACTTCCTAAATAAGAAAGTTGAGATGGCTTCATCAAATCTGCCTCTGGCCATGATGTGTTGGCACAACTCTGCAATGCTGTGCGGGGATCTGGGGCAGTGCCTCTGGATTGGCAGACTGGGGTGGTGGCTCCCATTTTTAAGAAAGGGGACCAGAGGGTTTGCTCCAACTATAGGGTGATCCCTGGGAAGGTCTATGCAAGAGTACCGGAAAGGTGAGTTTGTCCATTAGTCAAACCTTGGATGCAGGAAAAACAATAAGGCTTTCATCCTGGTTGCAGAACACTGGACCACCTCTTTATTCTCCCAAGGATATTTGAGTGTGTCTGACCAGTCTACGTGTGTTTTGTGGACATGAAGAAGGAATTTACTATTGGGGGGTGGGGGGGGTTGCTTTGGGAGAATGGAGTTGCTGACCTGTTGCTACAAGCCATTTGGTCCCTTTACAACCGTTGCAAGAGCATAGTCTGCTTTGCTGGCAGTAAGTTGGACTCATTCCTGGTAGGTGTTGAACTCCACCAGGGCTACCCTTTGTCACTGATTCTGTTCCAAATCTTTTACGTACAGAATTTCTAGGTGAAGCCAAGTGAAGGAAGGCTTCCATTTTGGAGGCCTCAGACTCTCATCTATGCTCTTTTCAGATGACGTAGCTCTGTTGGCTTCATCAAGTGGTGGCATCCAGCTCTCACAGGAGTGGTTCACAGCCAAGTGTGACATGGCGGGAATGAGAATCAGCACCTCCAAATCTGAGGACATGGTTCTCAGCTGGAAAAGGGTTAAGTGCTCACTCCAAGTCATGGACAAGTCGGTGCACCAAGTGGAACAGTTCAACTATCTTAATGTCTTATTGATGAGTGAGGGAAGCAGGAGATTGGCAGATGGATGACTGCAGCCTTACAGAGCTGGGTGTAAAAACAAAGCTGTTAATTTATTGGCTAACTGGTAATGACAGAATTATGACTGAAAGAATGAAACTGTGGCTACAAGCGGCGGAAAAAAACTTTTTCCAAAGGGTGGCTGGCCTGTCCCATTAAGAGATACGGTGAGGAGTGCAGTCATTAGAGAGGCTCATAGTAGAGGCGCTACTCCTCTACACTGAAAAGAGCCAGTTGAGGTGGTTTGAGAAAGGTCTGGGCATGTTCCACCAGGAGGAGGACCCAGTAGGACCAGGAAAAGCTGGAAAGATTGCATCGCTCAGCTGGCCTGGGAATGCTTCAGCGTTCCCCCGATAAGGAGGAGAGCAGATGGAGGAGGTGAGGAACAGGGAGGTCTGGGTTTCTCTGCTTAGGCTACTGTCCCCGCGACCTGACCCCAGATAAGAGGAGAGAAAATGGACAGATGGTGTTTTAGAACTTAATTTGTCTTACACAAGTCCTACATTTTTAATGTCAACATTTTTAAGCAAGTAATGCAACTGTTGCCTAAAAAATGTGCTTTTAAAGTAGCACATAACAACTGAACTGTTGTTGCCCCAAATCAGCTGTAACTTAACTGTGACTATCTGTATCTTTATATTTAGTCACAATATTTGCTTTCACAAGTGAGCAGCGAGACTGGTGATATTTTGCAACAGCATATTTCACTAATGCACACAGCAGCTGTTTGTTTGAGTAGCAATGCAGTAACCTAGCAAGCTAAGTATTTCTATGGATTAATTTAGTGGCAGTTCAGACACCACTAAGAAGCAGAGGCTTCATTGTAGTGTCTTAATGCTTTACTGTGCCCTTAGCTGTCAGTCAGTATCTGTCCCCTTCATCTGTTTAACCCATGCCTGTGAAGGCATACACTTGGTTCTTAATCTGCCAAATGATATGGAGATTGAGGTGAATGATGGGCCTCAAAGCCATTTTCACAGGGACAACATAACAGGTAGAGCTTTGACTGAAAGCAGATTTGTCGAGCTACTTCATGAATAAAAGATTACACACATTTATAATGATGATTTATTTAGTTAGTTGGTCTTCATCTCGTGACCATCTAAAACAATAAGAGAAGCTTCCATTCTATAATTCAAAAGTTAGATCAGAAAATTTAGACTTTCTAATGCAAAATAACTGCATACAGGTTGTACTGTAACTTCTCAACTACTGCACAAACCTTTAAGGCCACTATTTCATCGTGTAATTTGCAACATCAAATGTTGACTATGTACAGTAAGAGTGTCTTCAATTCCCAACAGATGGGATATAAAACTGCACTAAGACAGCCTTTTACAGTTGAGTAAGCATGTGTTTGAGCATGTGAAAGGCATATGGTCTCATGCATATGTCTCTCCATGTACACTACTCAGTGCATGCTCAATTTAAACACAAACTGTTTCCCAATCTCTCTCCACCGCTTTGTCAATTCCTTATCCTTTGTTCTGCAATTGCAAGACATAGCAATCTGGGCACTTAACACCAGAATAATCACATGCAGTCAGTGCCACATCGACTAGGAAATCTGAAGTTAACTTCACAAATAAAGAAGCTCAAAAGCACATATGCATATAAACAGATAAACACATGGAACACAAGGGAGGTATTAATAGCTTTGATTAATATCTGATAAAAGGGAAAACGATTTCCCTTAGAGACTACAAACTGAGTGCTAAGTCAAAACATCCCAATGTTTAGCATAAATTTTAATTTTAATTTCCCTAAACTGTGTCATCTCATACTCACAGGAACTGACAAATATTCACAGAAAAGTTCTGGCACATCCAAACAAGACACACAGGGAAAATAAGCAGTCTTTGAATGCTATGAAACATTCACATGAGGGACTACAGCAGTGTGTAGTCCTCACTCTGGGGGACTGAGTATTGGGATGGCTTTATCAAAGCTGCCTCTGGCCAAGATGTGTGAGATTCCAGAATAATCCACCTTTTATCCTTATGACTGTGTAGGCAGCCCTGAATTCTGAGTCAGCCAGCAACACCCAAGACCAGTTAAGTCAATATTAGGGCCACGCATACACAAATGAGTACATTAAAAAAACACATTTGTATGCATATGTCTCTTTAACGTCGTCATTATATAAAAATTACAGAACCTGTTCAAATAAAAATGCATTTCTGAGTGCAGTCAGATGCATATACAACCATATACACAAAGAACAAACTGGCTTACTTTTACCCGAGCACATTTCAACATGTGCCTGCCTCTGGCTGTGCTGTTCAATTGTGGGAATCATAATAACAGTTTTGGGAGCCAAAGCAGGCATTAAGGTTTTTGAGAGCTTTGTTTTCCCAAACAGGAATATCTCTGCTGGGCTCATAAACCTGATTTGAGAGGCCAACAGTAAAATTGCCAGCTGAAATAAAAAAAAAAAATTCATTCCTAAACTCATATAAATATAAATATATATATATATATATATATATATATATTTATATATATATATATATATATATAGAGAGAGAGAGAGAGAGAGAGAGAGAGACTCTTCAGTTCAGGAATGAATAATATGTGTCAACTTTATGCTATGAAACATACGATCCAGAATACAAAATGTGGAAGAAATGGCCAAGGGGGCTGGTAGTGAAGTCTTAGGAATTTCTGCCTGTTTTTTCACCCACTGGGGTTTGGCACAGTCCACCATGGCTTGGCAAGGTTGGATACAGAGCTAGGGTCAAGACTTCACTCTGTGTGAGGCCTCTTTAGAGCTAATTGCTATCCCATCGTGACAAACCTGAACTCATGCTCCAGCACGCAAGCACAGATACACAAGAAATACAAGTAACATGATAAATGGTATACTAGAAAGTAAGAATAATAATAAAATCTGTGAGAAGCCTGCAACTTATGAGGCAATTGTCATGTTAACATCTCGCAAATTGTCTCTACAGGGATCTACAGAGTAAATCTTTTCAATTTAAAAAGATCTACCTTGTGCTGTCAAAACCACTGCACTCCATGAATAAGTTTTATGTGGCACTAAGATTTGTAAGATTTCTAAATTGTAATTTGATTTGCAATTTATCACTTCACTTATTTTCACATTTCACTCCACATATTTTTTTTTTTGTATTCTTGCATGCATACTCCAAAGGTAAAACCACATCAACACAGAGATCTTTACAAATAAAAAGCTACCTAAAACAGCACTGTTTAGGCATGCATGAAATTGTTTATCCATAGTAAAAATTGGATGATCCTCATCTAACAACAGCCTAGAATGTGGCCTCCTTTAAGAGGGTGAGCTTCCCCTCTCGGTGCTTTATTATAACATAGTTGAGAAAGATTTAGCACTCAAGAGTAAAAATCTGAACCTCAGTTAAGTTAAACACCATTGAAATCCCCTTCACCTGCACAACTTGACACCTTTTAATAAGCCACTTGTCTTTCTCTGTCTGTGGTTTCATAAAATATACTGCAGGGTGCATACTGTGTGAATTTCATAAACAAATTTGCATAGCTGCAATCACGCCAACAATCATTAAAACAGTGTGATTTTCAGTAATCACAAAGTGTACAACACACAGTAAAAACAGAGAGAATTTCATTGATGTATCATAAATGGTTGCAGGTTTTTCCTTTTAAACTCAGCCAAACACCAATTCTCAATTACACCACTCTTTAATGAGAGATCGGCTCTCTTGTACGTTACAGAACTCCAGTGAACTAGTTCAGCCCTCTCTAATCTGCCTTACACATGAAAAATACATGAACTGCCTCATGATCAAAATGTGAACACAAATTTCAACCCACCTACGTCGGAGTATGCTTTTGTAATGGTTTGAATTATGCTCGTGATGTGTATTTCAAGCTAAACTGTGCACACAATTGTCCAGATACTTTTGAGGTTCTGTCTCTTTTTCTGTACAAATTATGACATTAATAGGGTTGTTCGCTCAAGAATAAAATCCAGCTATATCGCTAGTAAAATGGTTGCAAAGCACAATGGATTACAGAAATATCACAAAAATGAACACAACTTAACATTACTTCTCATCTTCAATTCTGAAAATGGTACTCATTTTTGTTGTTTTTGTTTTTGTGGTTTGTTTTTTGTTTTTGTTTTTTTTGTTGTTGTTCCAGTCTGGTTTCCTTTTGGCCCGTACCACATCAGGCAATTAAAGTAAAGCAACAACAACGGGGAATAAAGATTTCAATGCACTGAAAAGCAGTTTTGAAGTAATTCTCTCTATATAAG
>VUQK01009592.1:32466-56662 GCA_015106715.1 Bujurquina vittata | reverse complement strand
AGAAACACACATATATATACACCTGCTCATTCAGTCAGTCAAGGACCCAAAGGAACCTGCATATCTATTATTCTCTTCCCACGCTCCTAACTGCAGGCCTCCCACTTACAGATGGCAGACCTTACTGTTCTCACAACAACTCAACTGAAGAATTATCATCTGAATTCTTGTTAGGAGCACACAAAGGGGAGCAGAAGGAGAAAAAATTAACAATAAGTTAACATTTTTTCCCCCATAATACCTGTTGTTCGTCAAGTCAGACCTAATGCTACTTTCAGCTTCTATCAGCAAGACAATTTGACAGTAATAAATGCAAGCAGTAAACAGGGTAACAGCTTTACCAACTGGATGAATCCAGTTCAGAAATCTCTTACACTGAGCTCTGGCATTCAAAAGGGAATTTAAGGGTATATCAGGTATCACTTCTAAAAAATTAGAATTGTACAAAGAAAAAAAAAAGATAACATATTAAGGGTCACAGATGTATCAGTTTATACAGATCTGTATTTCCTGTCATTATTCCGTAATGTCTCTTTCTGGCTCTAGCCCGAGCGGTGTTACCGCTGCTCTATGACACAGCTGCAGAGCTCATGATAATAGAGAATTCCGTAAGCGTTTGTACACTGCAATAATGAAAAACACCCCATGCTGCGAAAGGAAATAGGAGATTTCATAATCCGTCTGAGGCCTTGGCCCTGGTCGCCGGTCCTGGAGAGAGTCTCATTAAACTTCTCATTAGTGACACACTGCGCGTCTGTAATGACTGAATGCATATACAAATCACCTCAAACATGAAAGGAGGGACAACAACAATGAACCCGGGCTGCATCCCGGTGCTGCCAAGTCCTCTGATAACAGCATTTGTACATGACAAATGGAACAGTATTGCACATCTGTTTACAGTTTGGAAGCCAATGTGTTAAAAAAAGAAAAAGAAAAACGTGGGGGGGTCCCACTTTACATTCTGCACTCACCTGCTCAAACTACTTTATATATGTTTTATGACACATATACAACGTGCATGTCTTTTTATTAGCCAACAGATCAAAGGGCTTTGTAATCCACTGTAAAATATTACTTTAGGCTTTTCATTTCAATGCATGAATCCTTATATGGGCAGTTACAGCAATGTTTATAATTTGAGGTAATTTTAAAGTAATAAGTGGCAAAGCTACTTGTGAGTGACATGATGTGAAACTATAGGATGAATTTAAGAAGGTTCTGGCATGCATTAAAGAAAATCATATGAAACTGCTTGTTGAAGTGTTCAACACAAGCAGAATGCTGGTAGGGATGGAAAAAATAAATATAGCCACCTGTGCACATCTCATCTTCAGACCTCATGTTAATATACTTTATCAGTCTTAATCTACTTAGGAAAATTCAAATAAAAAACAAATCCAATACTAAATATTGGTGTTCTTATCAGTAGAGGTGCAGTGTACTAAAATTCAAATTCTAAAGTTGTACCTAAACCCAAAGGATATGACATGTCAAATATTTTTCACCACATATCTGAGGAGCCGGAGCAGCGAGACAGCCAACCCTTGTTGTAGCTCTGAAAGGGTGACAAAGTTAGATATAAAATAAAGCCATCATCGTCTGACATTGGCAGGATAAAGAAGACAGTGTGTGTGTGCGTGCGTGTGCGTGTGTGTGTGTGTGTGTGTGTGTGTGTGTGGTCTGCATAACTGCTTGGCTCTGCAAATGAAACTTTGTATGAACACTCTGATCAGTGCATCCCTTGGCTGGAGTGAAGCCTGGCTATGAATATCAATTTTGCATTCATTGCTAGCTGCTCCCCCTTGACGCCTCACCTGACACAAAAGCGAATCAGCTTTCTGTTTGTGTCAGCGTTTACCAAGCAGCATTGCACGGCTCAAAAGAGGGAGTCTCGTTCACTGAGCCTCCTTACCTTAAGGGCACAGACTGGTTTCTGTGTTTTATTAATTGTAGGGTGGATATGGTGGACATGTGAGGTGCAGAAACTAAACATGTTTTTTTAGATTCTGTTCATCAAAATAAACCAGTGCACAAAAAAACAGGGAAAACCCCTGAGCCTTGTGATTGGAAGTTACATTTAGAGCACCATCATACCTTATGTCTATGTACACAATTCTGTAAATGGCACTAATTATGTTAAGTACAGACGAGTGCAAAAGGTTGATTATTCATTACCTTTACCTTCATACTGGACAATGAATAACAGCATGCATCTTACCAGTATGAGACCAATTAGGTTTATACTGATTGCCACTCTAACCATCACCCTGCAATCATGTGCCAATTCTACTTTACTACTGAGTCATTACACAGTTGTTAGGCAACATAATTGTAAATAAGGGGTAGCTCTCAATACCGTCTTGAGATAAAATAAACTGCCCAATGTATGCCACACTTGTTGATGACATGATTGTTATTGGTGGGAAAAGTACCTCATTTACTACAGTCATTTACCACAATCCCAGGGATGCAAAAAAACAAACAAGCAAGACGCAATCAAGAACCGGACTTTCCAATCTTTGTTGTGTTTGTTATCTTAACTTCACTGTCTGCAATATTTCTCAAAACTATGTCCCAAAAATGTGGTTTATTGAACAATTTCTGATGCATAAAGTGCAAATGAACAGCAAACCCCTCAGCTGTGAACGGGAAGCCCCCGCTCAGCACAGCCACACATGCCAGAGAGTGCGACCTGGTCAGTCAGCCAGTGAAATTTACCCGCTTGGTGATGCTGACAAATGTTCCATCTTTAGCCTGTGGCGATAACGCTGTATGGATTGTGATCAATCGATGAATTTAGTGGATTGTTTTTAATCAGCTTAATCATTTACAAATGTGTTACAAGTGAGTGACTATTTGAATTGTTACTAAACCACAATAATTCAAAGAATGGATACAGTTTGACTCCTTCAAATAAAAATTAATAATAAAAAAAGAGATTTTTTTGGTTTGCATGTTAATCTAGAAACATAACAGGTAAAAAATGAAGATTTGGGACTTAGCTGTTTTTTGTGTGTGCTGTGTCACATCATACTGTTCCTGCTGATAAAATCTGATTAAAACAAGACTATATATAGTGTCCAATCCAGCGACATAACACATATAAAGAAATGGGGTTCTCCTTCTCAGTTTATGTGATTAAATGTGTGAAGAAACTCGTGTTAGTGTCATGTTCTCCACACATAATATAAAACAAGTTTCAGTCATAAAAATATAATAAATTAATGTTTTCTAAAAAAATGTATTGTATTTGTCAATCAAATCTAACTCCAATTCCACTTTCACCTCTAAGCTCGGAAGAAACTTGTCTAATGATCTGGGCTGAGAGATAAGAATAATTGAGTGTGCCGTAGGTGTGGGAATGTATCAATGACATGGAGACCCCCTTGCTCAAACTATGCCCTCATTATCTGCTGCAACTCCAGGTCTTCAATATTAGCTAACAGGGAGTATTCAACAGGACCATCTGCTCTGTCTGCATGGGTTATTTTAAGAGAAAGACAGCCATAGAGCGGAAGGAAAGTATAAAAGATATAACATGCTATTTGTGGAAATGATAGAGATTACAGTCCAGGGAAGCAGGAAGAACATGAAGTACAAGGACTATATAAAAAAATGACTAAAGTAAAGTGAATGCTGTAAAAGACAGTTACAAAGTTAAACTAAAATAAACTTCCTTTGGGTACGCATACAGTAGAGACATAACCCAACCGAACTGAAATCAGCTACTAATTAAATGGCTAGAGGAAAAACAACAGCTACCTCGTTTTGCCTTCAAAGCACTTCCCGAGTTGTGTCAAACCCCATGGTGTGATCAAAGATTAACTGACGTGGCTGCACATTTCAGAGGTATAATTGGTCCAAATTTCCTGACACACCTGGGAAAATTTCTTCTAATCTTCTAATGTCTAAATCAGTTCCCAACAGTGGTACTGCTCCTCATCCTGTGTACTGGTTAAGTGTAGTAGTAGATGCAGAGGCAGGCTAAGAATAGCAAAGACACCTGAAAGCACTAAACGATCTGGACAACAATGTCAAAGCAATTCATCGTATACTGTGCTCAGGTGTGCATACCGTGGAACATTCCCCGAGGCTCCTCTGCTGTTGCACAATTCTTTTTTTTTCCTTTTTTTTTTAGCAGTTTTAGTGAAGGAAAAACATTCCTAGAAATAAACGGATGCACCTGGTAAAAATCCTGACTGTATATCTTATAAATACAAATGCTCTAATGTTTTTTTTACTACATGACTAAGTCATCCCCTACTGGATACTGGTGTATCTTACCTTCTGTCTGATCTCCTCCTCCATTTTAACTGGTGAACCCAGCTCAGCCACTTGTTTAACTCCATCACTGGCAAAGCCACCATATTCCCAGAGGACATAGTTCCTAGAGTGGGAAGAACCAATGATTGCTGACCAATGATTGGCACGACCTGTAAAACAAAACAATAAAACTTTTTTTTTAAATTTGGCATCTCACCTCTTTTCCTAAAATGGTCTCCTCATCATTCCATTATTGACCCTATACCTGCAGGAGACATCATACGTCAACCTCCACTATCGTGTACGGCATAATAATGCATGGAATACTGCAGTTTATCCAGGATCGATAGGTTTCTTGTTGATGTTTATAGGTCATTTTGTGGTCTCCTTGCAATCTCACTGTGGGGTCACAATAGTGTAGCTCAAGCGACAACAGCCCTGGTGCTTAATGGTTTCACATACTTACATTATCTCCCTCCTGGCCTATTATCCTCTGGGCTAGTATGTTATTATATACCTGGACTGGAAGGACACCCTTCTCTACCAGGCAGAAAGTATAATGATGTTTGTATAGCCCAGGTCAAACTATAAAGTACCATGGGTTTGAGATCAAGGGCCTTATTATAGAATGATCAATTTATTTATAAAAGATTCATTTATAAAACCATATTTTCACATGGAAATTACTTTTAGACTCAATTTAAAAGTGTTTCCCACAAGTTATATCTTTTTTAGCCTTGTTAGTCACCTTGATCTCATCTTCCACAAATTGTTTTAGGTCCATGGATGCTCAGGGTAAATCCTTATGTGTGCTGGTATTACTGTATATATCTGATATAAGATAGGTGTTTTCAGTTTAAGATGATTTGCAATTATAGCTCATAACTGTGAAAGATACAAATAGAATTCTTAGAACCTGCTTTAACAAGGTTTTGATACTCAGTATCTTGATTTGAACATATACACACATCATCAGGAATGATTTCAACTTCAAGTATAAATTGAAGAAGTTTTTTTTTTTAAATGAGGCCCCATGCCCATAATGGAATCCTTTACCTGAACAACTTTGTCAAAGAGTCATAGACCTGTCAAGCCCTAAATAGAGCCCTTACTCTGTCACCATTTGTGCATTCTGCTCATTCCCTGTATGAATCTGAACAAAAATTAATCTCCCCTAAATATACGTACTATGTTTGGACAATTCCTGCAATTGTATTTGAAGGAAAATGAAGTAGTTTCTTATCCAAATTTCAGATGTGGCTAATGTTCTGTAGGATATTGACAGTTATTGCTATAAAGTTCCTGCTTTCTAAAACACTGCAAGACATTTTAAAGTCAGGCTCTGGGTTATGATTTGGCTTAGCTTTAGTTTTCATTTGTCTCTGAATCAGTTGGGCTCCTTATAGAAGTTGCTACTGTTCTTCAAGGTGTACTGTTTGTTTTTCAGTTTATATTAGTCAAAATTTAGTTGTGACCAGAGACAGCATTCCATTGACTTAAGAAGATTGCACACAAACAACCAACCGGGGAATCTAATAATCAAATCAGATTGAACTTGCCCTTGATTAGTGAGTGTTTGTATTGCCTAATTATATTTTATTCTTATTTCATTTTGAGTTTTTTAAATTTGGTTTAGTGTAAGTTTAGGAGGGAGCTAGACCTTATCTCAGCTGCTTATCCCAGGGTGTACCCTGCAAAAGGCAGGGTACACCCTGGACGAGTTGCCAGTCTGGCAGAGTGCTAACACAGAGAGAAAGACAACCATCTAGACTCACATTCACACCTATGAGTAATTTAGAGTCACCAATTAACCTAAACCCACTAATTGCATGTCTTTGGACTGTAGGAGGAAGCCAGACTGCCCGGTGAGAACCCATGCAGACGAGGGGAAAACATGCAATCTCCACACAGAAAGGCCCCAGCAAGATGGTGGGTTAGAACTTAAGCAACAGTGCTGACCACAGTGCCACCATGCTGCACTAGTCTTAGTTTTATATATCTTAATTATTATAATATGAAGTGCATTTGTGTGGTCAAAGATTTAGGAAGTTCAGAATTGGTATCACAATAAAAACACAGTATTTTCTGAAGCCACTGTCACACAGATGCAGTCTCAGCAGACATTTGCACAAAAGCCTCAGGCAGGCGATCAAATGTAGGAAATCTCAGAATTCAATTACCCCAAAACATTTTTAGTAGCCCTAATCTCTTCCGTATCTTCCAAATAAATGCTAACTGAGAAAAACTAAAACTAGAAATTTCCTGAAGTTTTATGATTACAAAATAAAATTTCAGTTAGTTCTCTCTTTATTCCGATTTTTGAGTTAACTATAATATTTTTTTTTATATCTAGTTTTATTTTTAGTTTAGTTAGAGAATGTAGATGTGGTGCTGAAAAACTTTGGTCGAGCTTAGACTTAAAATTTTACTTTTTGTCTACTATAAAGCAATGAAATTATTTGTGGCTGTGAATGCACAGCCTTATGAAATCATTCACAACAACTTTATATTCAGTGAAGGGGAAGAGAAAGTTGGGGAAGAAGAAAAAAATCTGAAAGCCGGATGCATTGTTGATGCATTATTTACAGTATAATCAACTTTAATATGTTGTTTTGCATGCAGTCTGTGTCCAAGGGAGCTGCCAACGCTTGCATTAAATACCCACACTTTTCTGTATGACATATAATGGGGACAAAGGGGAAAAAAAGAAAATAGAACTGTCAAGGTTATCATGTCATGTAGTTAAAAAAATCTCCTGTTGGCCTGTTTTACACTAAAATTTAGTCTTAGAATATGTGTCACCACAGCGGTCTATGGCTTCTGCACTTAAAGGAAACATTCTAAAAATAGCAGGATAACGTGACACAATCGCAGACCTCGGATAAAAAAAGAGGTACTTGTACTACAAAATGGCAAAGTCAGGGCAAAAAAACGAAAGAAATGAGGACAGGCTACCATGTGTTTGCTGTGGTGAAGTCAGTGAATAATATAGTCCCAGTCCAATATGTGCAGTTATTTTAACTACTTACTTAGGAAATAACTTCATGCAAGGAGAAATAATAATGTAGAAAGGGAAAGAAATTGAAACCACACGGCTTGCCCTATCCTCTTTAAGGTTGATCTACTGTTGAGGTGTGTGTGCTTGCGTAAAAGTGTGTGCCAGTAAGTCTCATATAGCCACTCGCTCTATAAGACAGTGAATTAGCTCTCCTTTCGATCTCAGGGTTTATCTTATTCCACTCTAATCAGTATATTGATCTGAATGGCAAGAGCCTGATTTAGACGAGAGAGGCAGTGTAATCTTAAAGTCCATTCACATCCTGATTGTGAGTCTCAAGGTTATATGCACATCACACCCAACCACTGTAAAATAAGTCAACATTCACAGTATTACTGAGGCTTATGTGCAATGCCTAAACCACAAAGCTAAACAATCCACATTGCAGAAAATTGTTAGTTTGCTTGCTTGCCTGTTTGTTTTGGTGTGTGTGTGTGTGTGTGTGTGTGTACTCAATTTATGAATTGAGTACATGTCATAGATGTTCAGTCTAAGATTTAGAACTCGGTCTTAAACACTTCACTGAGTTCCACAAAACATTCCTGAACATTTTTTTGTAGTGTGTCAAGGTTTGTTGTCCTGTCAAAGGATTAGGGAGTGATGCTGGCATTGAGGAGTGTGCACTGATACTTCTTTTGGCATGCCCTGCTTCAGAAGCTAGAAAGAGTTTGAATCAATCATCAAGGATCCTAGTTGAATTTTAGGACCCAGTCACACATGCCTAGAGACCCCTGGCAACATCTGGTCTCTAGGGAATGATGTGTATTCCCTGCTTTGGTCACTAGCTGATAACTAACCACCTAATGGTAATCAAACTTGAAAAAGTGTGAAACAAAATGTGAACAAAGACTGTTTGCCCTCAAAGTACTTTGAACAGTCTACTGATGTTCCCTGCCACAACCATCTTTAGTTGATTATAGTAACATTACAGATCCATGATGTTTGATGTTTTTATTGATTATAAATAATATTTAAAAATATGATATTAGTTTTTTTAAATGTAAGTAAATAATGTATGGTGGTCAGAATGACTGCCTATGGGAGTTCTAGTAGTTCTAAAATTCTGGGCGTTCCAGTGTTAATCCACTGCATCCAACACTTTGCATTGCTCTTGATGGCGTAAGGCTTGGATGCAGCTGCTCTGCCATGGAAACCCATTCCATGAAGCTCTACGCACTGTTCTTTAGCTAATATGAAGGCCACATATTTGGAGGTCTGCAGCAAATGACTCTACAGAAAGACATCTGCACACTCTGTGCCTCAGCATTCACAGATCCCGCTCTGTGATTGTGCATGGCCTACTGCACCACTTTGTGACGGAATTGCCAATCGCTCCCACTTTGTTATAAAACCACTAACATTTAACTGTGGAATATTTAGTAGCGAGGAAATTTCGCAACTGAACTTGCTCCACACATGGCATCCTATCGCGGTACCACGCTGGAATTCACTGAGCTCCTTAGAGCGACTCATTCTTTCACAAATGTTTGCAGAAGCAGTCTGCATGCCTAGGTGCTTGATGTTATATACCTGTGGCCACAGAAGTGATTGGAACACCTGAATTCAATGATTTGGATGGGTGAGTGAATCATTTTGGCAATATAGTTTGTGTCCTTGCATTGGACCTGTATAGTACATGATGCAGAGAGATGAGATGACATGAAGAACTGAAGATTTGTGCTTACGAGGATAGTCTTTAGGGTGAATCTTCTCTGACCAGTTCCCATAGAACGTCACTCTGTACTTTGCTGTTCCACAGGCACAACAGTCAAACAGAGGTTTATCTGTAGCTTCTCCATATAGGGATTCTGTACAGGGGAAATACAGTTTATGATTAGATGAGTGTCTGACATACAAAAAAGGGGCAGTTAAGAAAGTAGGGAGCCAAGAGGAAGGATATGGAGGAAAGGTGTGCAGTGCTGTTCTTTATATTTGTTGCTCAGTGTGGCATCCAATGCCATGCAAAGTCAGGGGGTCATCCTCATTTACAATCATTCACATGTCAGTGCATACCAGAGTGAAATGCAGAAATTGAGAATTTAAAAAAAATCAAGTAAAAGAAGGGACAAAATAAAACATTATCAGTGAGGAGCAACTGAATTGTTTGTTTTTTATCCAGAATAATATGAAGAAGCCTACCTCTCTCGCACATTTTCTTGGTGAGCGAGCCTTCATCCTGGAAATAGATTATCCTTTTCTGCACAATGCTAGCCCTAAATAGAGTAACAAGAAGAGAACAAGACTGTGAGAAGCAAAGTTTGTTGAGGGGAAAACCAAGTGCAGGTGTAGGGAGAAAAAGTGAGAGTCCAAATTATAAAAAAAAAAATTGCAAAAACTTTGACAGCTTTAAAAAGAAACAAAAAGAAGGAAGAACCAAGACAGGAAACAAATGAGTAAAGTGTTTTGGTTACTTTTTTTGATAGCAACATCAGTCAGAGGAGAGGCTCATGGCAGCCTTCACAGCTGCAGAGTTGCTTATAAACGTATTCCTCTTTTTCAGCAGCTTTCTAAAAGCAGGTATTCGAGCTCACAAGGAAATTCCTAAATTTGTTTTAGATCTTGTTTTTCAAGTCATTCAGTGCATAAGAGTAATATAAACCAATTCACCAAAATAGCCAGACAGAACATACACTACAGCTGGCTATGCACTGTCTTTAAGGATTGACTGACAGGCCAATAGTAATGCTCACCCAATGTGAGGTTTGGAATGGGGGAGGTTTTCTAGATTGAGCTGTTTCAGGGGCTTGTTTTACTCAGTAGTGGAGAACATGCATCCAAGAGGGGCCTTGACATGTAAATCAGCCACAAACAGACCTTTTCAGATGCCAACAACTTGAGAACCAACAACATAAAACAAGCCACCGGGGATCTAACTTCCTCACAAACACCAGCCATGGCTGCAGGAAGGTTTCCATGGGAATAAACCCCAACAATGAGATACAGGATGGAAGTCCAGGGGTAACATCTGATCCAGGTGGGTCCCTTCCAGCTGGACAATTTGGATGCTATTTATTCTGCACTAAGCTGAGCAGCAGCATGCTCTGCTGAGCTGAGTTAATCCCAGAACCAACAAGAAAAGCACATTAATCTACAAGATGAGAAATTGTATGTATTTATTGTGTTTATACATGCACAGAGCTGCACACCTCATTGACATCAGCCTGCTGTTCACATGCAGCCTTCACATACTGAGAAAAAAAAATATGAATGACTGTTTCAATGGCCAATATAATGTCTGTATCAGTGAATAACAACAATTTACGATAAATTCAAAAATACTAATTAAAAATTCTTAAAGAGCGAAAGATTAGTTTTCCACAAAACTGAAGAAACCAGAGATAATTACTGTAAACTTCAATTTCAAACCAAGATGTTCAAGGCAAGTCATCCTACACACTGGGTGAAAGATCATAATAAACTGAGTACAGAGAGGTATCTGGCCCAAAGCAAACATAATTTGTAACATGTCTTATTTACAAAACTGCATCCTAATCACAGGATCTCTTATTCTCAGGGACTTCTATATATGCTGACATTATGCTATCCAATAATTTACATGTGTATGATAAAGTGACAGCACACTGTAAGTGACTGAGAATATTGGTGTGTGAAAAACAACACTAATTACATAAGAATGAGAGTATATATTAGTTGAAATTGTAAGACAGTTTGAGCACAAAAGCAACAAAAAAAAACTATCATCCATTTTCTTAACTACTTAATCGACTTAGAGTTTTGGGGGACTGGAGTCTATCCCAGTTTACCAAAGGAAAAAATTTTTAAAAAATTCAGCTTTTGCAATGATAAAATATGTATAATCTGAAAAATAGTGATCTAAACCATAAATGTAACAAAATGTGCTGACTTTTAAGATCTTTTAACATACTATTAGCAATGCCATTGAGCAGATCCTGCCTTTGATTGAAGAAGTGGCAAACCATAAAAGTCAATCAGTCAGAAAATATTTTTCACATGTTGCACATACTGTCATAGTCTGGGGTCCGGTGGACCCCGTGTTTTGTTTTAGTTAAATTTTGTCTGTTCTGTTTTGGGTTGTGGGGTTTGGGTATGTTTTGTTTCTAGTCCCTTGTGTGTTCCCAGTGTTCTGCGTCAAGTGTGTGGGTTTGTTCCCTCGTCTTGCTTCCTGTTTTATTTTGATAGTCCTTTGGTCCCTGTCTGTCATGTTCAGTTTTGCTTCCCCTGGTCTTAGTAATTAGTATCACCTGTGTTCCCAGCCTTTCCCACTCCCATGTGTTTTCTACGACTGTTGTTGCATCCTTGGCGTTGATTTTCCTGCTTTGTGTCCTGTTGTTGCCTTATCTGGAATCTAAGTGAAGTAATTTTGTTGTAATCCTGAACTGGTTCTGCTCAGCCCTGCCTTCCATTCTGCATCTGGTGAATAAAGCTGATTTTACCTTTGCTTTGTATATCCTGCACTGGGGTCCTCTTCCTGGCTGCCACACAGCCATTCCATGACACATACAGCACATACTATTCTCACTCACATAAATATTTCTAAAACCCACACATTTGCATGCAACTGTCTATGCAACAGGCATTACTATACCCTGTTATTATCTACATGTCAAATGGTTAAATATTATATCACCGCAATTGCACTGTTACAAGTTTTACAGCAGATTAATTTCACTTGCGTCAGTGAAAACAGTGAAAGCGTTGACGGAGAAGTATAGAGAAGGTCAGCAGGAGTTGCACTGTGTCTTTGTGGATCTAGAGAAAGTATATGATAGGTAACAAGAGAGGGACTGTGGTACTGCATGAAGAAGTGAGGAGTGGCAGAGTATGTGAGGGTGGTGCAGTACATGTATGAGGACAGTGAGACACTGGTGAGCTGTGTGGTACGGGTGACGGATGGGCTCGAGGTGGGGGGTGGGATTACACCAGGGATCGGCTCTGAGCCCCTTCTTGTTTGCAGTGGTGATGGACAGTGAGACCAGTGAGGTTAGGCACAAGTCTCTGAAGACTATGCACTGGACAAAAAGGGCCTGTATCCGGAAAGATCCGGAACACTCCGTAATGATCCATGGCATATGCAATTTCATGGATCTGCCACATATCCGTAATGTTTCTGGGGAAAATACGCAAAGCTGTGTCACAGATATTTACATGGATATTATCCCAATGTTATATGGATACGTAATGGATGTTCATTCAGAGTTTGGATTTTCGATCCGGTGCGCATTCATCGGGATATTGTCTGTATCTGTGATGGATACAGCGGTATCATACATCGGATAATACCGTATTTTAGGGCTTTTATTCCAGTGATGGAGTTCACCGACAACATTTTCATCTGTAGTGAGAGTAAGAACTAGGTGGAGAAGCCTGAAGACGTGGAGGTATATTCTGGAGAAAAGTGGAATGAAAGTCAGTAGAAGCAAGATAGAATATGTGTCTGAATGAGAGGGGGACAGGTATACTCGTGAAAGCTGCAAAGAAGGCAATGAAGGTAGAGGAGTTTAAATACCTGGAGTCAACCATCTAAGCAAGAGACGAGCAGAGAGGCCAGGCAGGGTGGGGTGGGTAGACATGAGTGTCAATGGTGATCTGTGACAGAAGCACAGCAGCAAGAGCGAAAGGGAAGGTTTACAAAATATTAGTGAGACCTGCAATGATGTATGGTTTGGAGATGGTGGCAATGAATAAAAAGACAGTAGGTGGAGTTGGAGGTGGCAAAAATGAAGATTTTCATTGGGAGTGACCAGGATGGACAAGATTAGAAATGAGCATAAAGGATGTTGACTATGGAGCTGCCAGGCAGGATGAAAAGAAGAAGACAACAGAGACGATTCATGGATTTAGTGATGGAGAACGTGCAGAGTGTTGGTGTGACAGAGGAGGCTGCTACAAATAGGGTGAGATGGAGGCAGGTGACTGGCTGTGGCAACCCCTAATGAAGCAGAAAAAAAAACATAAGAAAATGAAACTTTGTATTTTTATCCTCTTTTGCCATAATTCTAGAGGCTGGCAGTCATCTTGTCAGCCAGTGTTCTGTTATATCTCCAGACATTCATGGTGCTGCCTCTAAATGTTGTGTTCCCAACACTCTTGCATCCCAATACCTATACTGCTTTAATGATTCACCATCAGGACTATGCATTCACAATAGCAGTCCTGACCAAATTCCAGTGCTGTGCTGAAGAGCAAAAGAGGATTTTTTTTTCTTGGGCAGCATCCAGAGAGGCTGACATGATACAATCTCCTTCACATTGCCCAACCTGTCACAAAAAAGTAATTTTCCCCTGATGATCTCTTTGCCAACTCTGAAGACTCGTTTTTCAGAGTTGGACTGTAACCACACTGTGGCAGGTTGCCTTGTAGCTCCAATTAATGATACTGTGGTTCAGTCTGTACCTTCTGATTATTGCTGCAAATGTTTTCCACTACTTTTCTTTTGTTAGTCATTGAACTTTCCCTGTCCTTTCAGATTTCTAGTAGTTAGGCTAATTGCAAATTACATGTGCATTCTGTTCCAATGATCAAAGGTCTTCTAACTCGCATCAATGATCACAGGTCTCTTCACTCTTGTTGCACCGAGTTTGTATTTTGTATTTCTAAAGACAAATTCTATTTGTTAACTTGAAAAAATATGACAACTATTGAGAGGTTATACAATTTTGAACCATTTGACAGTTAAGTGATATTACTCAGCAGAGCACTCACTTCCTTTGTATCCTTACTTGATGTAAAATTAAAATGGTATGTGAGGGAAAGTATGATTTACAGACAAAATACCCTCTCATAACATGGATGAAATGATTCAAGGTAAGTGACACCATCAGCACTTCTCTAATTGTTCACACTTTAATTCAATCTCACTCCAATTCCACATATCTCCGGGAGATAGACGAGCACACTCTGCCTCACTGCTCGCCCACTTTCCTGGGCTGGCTAGACAATCAGGCGGAGTAATGCTTATTTAACATCCAATTTAAATTCTATCTCACTTTGCACGATCCACACCACTGCCGATCCCAATCACCCCAAAAGTGCTCTGATTTAAATGTGTATCAGTGTGTGTGTCTCGGAGTATTGTAGGTCTGAGAGTTTTAACAAATAGTGAAAGAAAAGACAGTGAGAACAAGAGAAGCAAAGTAAAAGAGCAGCACAGTTTTATGGCTATGAGCAGAAGAAGAAATTCAATTCTTATTTTGTTATATCAGCTCCTGCTGCAACTAGGAATTATTTTGTAATTATTCACTGTGCAATCACTACTGCTACAGATTAAATTAATGACACTCGTCTCAACTGCAAACCAAACTCACAAAATGACCTACTCAACGTAAGATAGATGTAGTTACATTTAATTTTTTTGTAAGACTGCTTCTAGAGGTCTGAAAGCATCTTTTATCTGTTGTACCATTTAACTGAAGGAGATAAACAGGTTCTGACAGCTGCGTGCGGTTGCGACATTCACCAGATCACTGATGCACTCAGACAGCCCATCAAAACATACCACACTACTATCCATATTGCACGCCAGAGGGAAATTACAAATAAAATATCTCACATCAACAAATTGAAAGAGCCAAGATAGCAGCAGAGTCAGTGGTAACTGTAGTAGCATATCGACTGTGTTTTATTGTGATTTTCCTGACACAATTGGGATGTAAGCAACCACAGGGACTTCCCTGTTGTTGATATTACCACCATGACTGGTTATTTACAGGTCAATTTTTTTGTTTTGTTTTGGGATTTCTGTTGGTTAGTTTTCTGTTGTTGTTGTTGTTGTTTTTGTTTATTTTTATGCTTTGTTTTGTGTTTAATCATGCCATGAACAGAATAGAAGGAAATTATTTTAACCAGTTACTAATAGCTAAAGATTTTGTTTAGAACAGTAAGTGAAAGCAAAACTAGACAAAATTTCCTCTTTGCTAAAACTTGCTGTGTAAGAGGATTTCTATTAGATCTGAAATTCTATTGAGAACAGTCAGGATAAAATTAAGGGACCATATATGAAAAGGGTTATACTGAGATGATGAGTTTTACATTTTAGGAGAATTCTGGAGTCTCTCATGTACTATTACCAACGAGAATAACAGAAAAAGACCAATTACAAACAAGTAATAATGTAACCACTGGGCTGAATTATTATTGCGTTTGTCCAAATGGAAATAGATTGTGTGCCAATTTAAAAAAAAAGATTATTTTTAACCAGAACTGTCACATTATCTAAGCAAGGACTAACAATAACTACACATAACAAATGTTCGGGAAATTTTATTAAATGCAGTTTAATGAAACCTAATATTTTGTGTGTCTGGGGGAGAAAAATATTGGCCGATCTATCAGATTTTTAAATCACAAATATAGGGATTGGTATCCTTCTTAAAACTCCTATATTGGTCAGGCTCTATCTGCAAAACATCCAACAAATATTATTTATGCAGGTACAGTGATGGTATAGTTACCTTGAAAAAGTAGTCTGACTACTGATTACTGATTACTCCTTTAAAAAGTTACTTAGTTACTTTACTGATTACTTAATTTTAGAAGTAACCAAGTTAGATTAAAAGTTACGTGTTACCGAAAAAAAGTAGTCAGATTAGACATCACTGATATTGTGAACTGTCTGTTGATGAAAGCTATTTTAGAGCGGTACCAGTGATGCCAACCCAATTTTGTAATCTGTTAATAAAAGTAGCATGATCAACTGTCTGAAAGTCACGTGTAGGAGGACTAAATTGGAAAATTCACCTTTATTCAAAAATGACATTAGTAATTTTTTAACCAGATTGGAACTTATCAAAAGTTATTGTTTCTTTCAACTAGCTGATGGAGCTGATGAACAAAAACTTTCTCAAGGATTTTAGAAATAAACAGGAATTTTAGATATTGTAGATATTGGCCTGTAATTATCTAAAAAAGTGGGGTCTTAAGAGGGTTTTCTAAGCAGAGGGAAGCTATTTTAAAGTAATCTGGAATGCAGCCCAGTGATTTATAATAGAGAGAAACCAGGGGAAAGTTTGAACCTTGAATGAATTTAGGAGGGATAATATCCTCCGGGCAGGAAGAAGTGAGCATGTCTGAAACAATATCAAGGAGATCTGCTGTGGAAAGTAGTTTAAACTCGGACAACAGAACTGGGTGAGAGACTTGGGCCTGTTGAAATGGTACAGACTTCCATTGAAACATAATACTGTTAATCTTTAGTAAAAATAAATAAATAAATAAACTTTTTAACAACTTATTAGAAGACAATGGCATAGAAAGTGGACTGAGGGGAAATTAAGAAATCTGCTGATGGTGTCAAACAAGAACCTTGGATTGTGTTTTTTTATCATTAATCAAATTAGCAAAATAAGATGTTCTGGTATCCTTTATGAGTTGGTTGAGTGTGGTTAGTAACTCCTTCAAGTGGCACTAGTGAACATGAAGATTTGTGTTTTTCCACCTGCGTTCAGCTTTCCTACGCTCTCATCTGATGATAAGCTGACTTAACAGTGCTGCAGTATGCTATCCAGAATTGATGAACATACACTATTAAACAAATTAGATATTTTACAGAGAAACGTCAGTCACTGCCACTGGTACAGGACATTATGCTTGTTGATAGGCCCACAACACTCCACAAAGTCTACATAACTGTGTATCCCCAATGCATTTTTAGTTAAACAAGAGTGAGACACCAGCAACAGCAATCCAGTAAAGGAAAGTTTGGCTTTATCTGATTTAAGCTCATGAAAAAGCTAAAAATAAACAGTAAGACTCAAAATTAGTGCTCTGGGTTCAGGAGGTTAAATGAACATCCTTGACTAACCCTATCATCATGGATCAACCTTTGAGAAAACCAAACCACCAAGCTCAGACTTTCCATCTAAAAGACAGCAACTGCCCGTCAATTATACTGTAGCAAACCACTCACGAGGAGCAGGATTTCCTGGCACATGTGAGTCACGAGCTTTCTAAGAGACAAACACATGAACACATTTGTAATTTCACAACCAGATGTTTTCTGATTGTCTCTTGTTTTAAAAAACATGACTTTTACAGACAGTTTCAATGACAGACAGCAACGGGCCACCTTCTCTGATATGGAGAAAATTAAAAACAAATATTTACCCCACCTGTGTTGGTAATGAAGCTGTCTACTCTAAGATAATCTATAAGCAAGCTATTTCACATTGTTATGTTGGTTCCTCCTATTGAGTACTGTATGTGTCTGTTTATGCCTCAATGTTTCACTGGAAGAAGAGCAATATAATAATACAGCCAGTGAGCATCAATGTATCTTGTTCTGAGAAGCTTTTATGTGAAAGTCCCTGCATAAGAAGTTGTACTTTTTCTATCCATAAAACTTTTACCAGGACACTTGCTGCATTCCAGCCGAGTGGCATTAAAAAAAAAACACCTTTTTATCATTACTGCCTAGCAGCTAGTGTGACGAGCAGAAACAAATGCCCACTGCCAGTCTGTAATTGTGATTTTCACACAAGTGTTTTGAACAGAAAGCTTCTTACTTTCTTGTTTCCCAGTTGTCTGTGTGCTGATAGTGCAGCGACATCTCTAAACTTTCAAGCATCTCTTTCAAGGCAGTACACTGTTTCAATTATTTTCTTTATCTATTAAGTGCTAAATACAACTCTGCCATTATTCCACTAACCTTTATAAGGAGAGCATAGATATCGTGCATACTATATCATACATGCATATTATGGAACATGACCTGCCTTTCAAAAATAAAGATAATACCATATATTAAGGATGAAAACAAGTGGGAAAGGCTTACAGGAGACGGTTAAGGAAAGAAATGAAAAGAAGAGAAAAGAAAAATCCAGATGTTACTGAAGGCACAACATGAGGATGAGAACAAGATAAACTGAAACCACAGAGAAACAAAAAAGGGGAAAGTCATCATGGTGTAGAAGGAGAAATGGAGCCTTTATTTATGATTCCTTTGCAAATAGGACCAGCATAGGTGTGGATCACATAGCAGGGAAACAAACAGGTAAATAATGCATTGATCAGAACCCCTTGTGAACCACAGTCCTTCAGTACCTTTCCACTTCATGCACTCTCATTATTTCCCTGCAGTGGAGTACAGGATTATTAAATGGATTTCTGTCATGATGTGCCTTTAGCTTAATATGACTTGTCTTCTGTATTCAAGTAATCCCAGATGACATATAAGAGCAAAAAGAAAAGAAAAAAGTGCCGTGTATCAGGTATTTAATTAATAATGGTAATAATTCGTTTATAAAGCTTAACGAGAATAAAAATGAGAATTTGACAGCATGTTCTGCATTTCAGTGTGCTTAAGTTTAGTGGGGCAATTCAAGAGAGTCTCTCTCTCTCGCTCGCTCTCTCTCTCTATATCCTTCTACATAAATTAAACATTAACGAATGATATAAAGTAATGTTTTCAATCTCCAGAATGTAACAACTAACTTCAGGCAAAATTTCACTTAGCAAAATTGTATATGTAGAGATTCATAAAATGTGGATTTGAAATTCAGACACAACGAGACAGCTGATAAAACAGAAAATTGCATTAGTCAGAAGATATTTGTAAATCTATATTAAAGCACGGTAAGTACAAACAGTTACAGAGTGTCACATTTGGATCGTGTTTGTGATGGTTGCGGTGTTATGGGGGTGTGCGTGTAAGTGTGTATACACAAGAGAGGAGGCACACATTGTACTGTTTATAAGGTGCTCCTCTGCATTTTTTTTATTGCCAAGTACCTTGTGACAATTAAATAACAAAGTATTATGCTTTCCTGTCTTGCCACTGAATCTGTTGTCCCAGGCGCAGATTCCGACTGCAGCTATTAGTTAATATCTTTTGATTACTGCATCTATTTATACTACAGTTTAATTACTCCTTCTTTATTGTATATTGCCAAAATTCTCACAATCTGGAGGATGACCTGCAATAACCCATATTTTTGATAGAAGACCGGATATGTAGACTAAACCTGACTACTGGCTTTCTGCAATTTTTGAGCTGAGAGCTTGCCTCTGCTAAACAAGTTCACCAGTTGTATACGTACTTGAGAGAAACACAACCGGAGCCACTAGGCGGTGCAGTCCAAAACACCTGGATACTGGTTCTTCTGCGAGGAGTGCTCTCTGTCACTGCAGGGGGGCAGTTGGTCATAAACTGTGTTTCCTCTTCATCAATTACCTGTAAAGCATTCATGCACAAACACACAAAGAGATAAGTTATGAATAAATTCCATCAGACAGGATCTGACTAAACAGCACTCAAAACACCTGCAGGAGATTTTACTCACTTGATGCTGGATCACATAGATACATTTCCTCTCATTATCAGCTCAGAAACATAATTAACAGCCAAAACTAAGATTAAATGAGCTTTTTTTTTTGTAAATACAAGTGGATTCAATAAATCATATTAGAATTAAACCATTGGTTATCTGCTTTCTGAAGCACAGTTTAGTTAGTTGATCACAGAGTTCCGGTTTTAGCAGTTATTGCACTGAACTGAGCAGCATGCTGACTCAGTGATTACTGCTGATGGCTCACAGCAAGAAGGTCCATGGCTGGAACCTGTGCTGGTTTCTCCTGCCACTGAAAAACAAGCTAGGTACAGGAAATGCTTCCAATGTTGGCTCAAGACTCTCGTAAAAATGAGTTTTTAATCATGAGAACTTTTTAATGAATGAATAAATAAACAAACAAGTAAACAAACAAACTAAACTAAATTGTTACTTTACCTCATTTCTCACATGCACACAAATATCAGTGAATGGCTACATCTGTGGTAATAATGTGCTAAATATGGCTAGTGGAGTGTCTGAAGAACCAAGCTTTTATGGGTTCCATAATTGTCTCAAAGTGACCATAAAAAAGTGCAAAACATTTTTCTGTAACGAGCACTCCTTTTCTAAAATGAAAGCTATACCTTCCTGAATATTTCATATAAATGGTATGTACAGTGCTGCTCCCTTCACAGAACAGCGTAAACAGGCTGCTTCATCAAAACACTCTCAACATCAACATTGAAGCAGTGACTCCAGGACTGACTTTCTAAGACGGAAAAGGAAAAATCCATATCTAACACTTGTCAACACATGTGCAAGGAAATGATTAAGATGGTCAGCAGAACACTTACATTGTACAGAGAAAGGCTGGAAACAGATATTAGGGACAAACAAACTAAGGTTGGGGTGCTTGGATAAAAGAGGGGGAAAAAAACACTTTTAAAAACTGAGAAGTGCCTGGTGCCATCTGCCAAGGATGGTGGGAAAAATATTATGGGTACTACTTGAGAATAGTTCTGTGGTGGTAATGTGGAAGATTAATGACATGCCATATGTCGTTGATGCGCCAAATTAATTTTTGTTGTCTCACAATAGGACAAAGCACAGCTCCAAACTATGCAAGGACTATTTATAGAAGATGCAGTGAGCTAGTATACTGTTTATAACAAAGTGGTAACAGGATGTCAAACCCACAAACTTTGCTGCCTACTGTATTTGTAAATCTTATGATAAATCAACGTGATAGAATAATCAATTTTACTGCGCAGAGAGATGCTTGTGGCAGTTGAAACAGATCGGCAGTTTGGGTGAAAGTAATAATCTCTCCTTGAATAGAGGCGGGTCACCATCTATCATGTCCTCCCAGCTCATGTTGGCTCGCCAGGCTGTGCCACTAGCAGCCAAATATTGGCTACTGCAACTCACAACCTTGATTCCAGAATTTTTTCTGGCATCAAAGCCCACTGTGAGCATCCCTGTGGGTAAGCCAACCAAGCTCATAAAAGCTATGCACACCAGGTGAGCGTTCTTAGCTGAAACATGGGCACTACATGACGTAGGACACAGGCGGGATGCAGTCACTTTAGCTTTTCGGTTCTGATCTCTTCAGGTCATTAAAAAAGTCTCCAGACTTGGCTTGAAATGAAGAGTCCAAATGTATGCTCCGTTCTCTACTCAGCTCCACACCTGAGATCCTAAGCACCTCAATGATTTTAACTGTTGGACAGAAAATTAGTTGAGTTGGCTGCATGAGAGAGCACAACCGCTGAGACCAAGGATCTGTTTGATAGGAAGTGACATCCAGGCAGTAAAGACAGCGAACTTTCTCACTCCATAAAGCTGTCAGCAGAGAATTTCCTTTGTCATGCCATGTTATGAATGAGTTCCCTTTGAAATTGTGTGTGTGAGAGTGTGTTAAGAGTTAGACGGCGAGTGAGAAGGGGAGCCGGGTGTGTGTGTGTGTGTGTGTGTGTGTGTCTGTGTGTGCAAGCCATTCGTGTGTATGCAGCCTATCGTGGTCTGACAGATTATGCGCCCCCTCCCCTCCATGTTCCCATGGTTTCTAACAGGCATTCTGGGCTGCCCTGAATGGACTACACCACATGTTAAAACCAGTGAAGTCACATGGGAATGCACTGAACACCATCTGCAAAAAGAAGCAACTAATTTGCTGCAAGATGACCTATGATCCTCACTTTTCCTCCCTAGTTTTCAAATCTTCTGACAAAAGCATAACAATGGTTGTTAGGAAAAAAGACAAAATGGGACACGCTGCTGAAAGACTTGAGTTGCATTTTCTGGGTTTATACAAGAGTTTGTGTGTCAAATAAAGAGCTTGGCTCTATGCTTTCCCCCGGTCAGAGCCAAACAATAACATTCAGCATCAATCTAAAATAACACAGGGGCTGTAGAAAAGTAACTGCAAATGCCACGGTGGCCACAGAAATTTCAAAACCCATCCTGATGATTCCAGCCTTCATATAGTCACACAGCCACATGACAATTTGCCTTTTCTTGTCCTATTATCTCACCCTGCTGAGAAGTAATGTCTCATCCGACATCGCCAGCATTCCCTGCTGGTGTACACTCTTGCCAAAAAAACACACATAGACACACAGTTGCAGCTGACCTCCCCAGAGAGCTCAATAAAAGTGCTTTTCATCAAGTCAGGAGCTGTCCTAAGACGGCTGAGATGGGGCACACCAGCAGATTCCAAATGAGCTGTATGTTAAATAAAGCTAAAGCCTCTGTTGCAGCTTCCTTTTTTCCCCCTTTCTTTTCTTTCAATTCCTGAGGGCTGGTCCACTCAGCGCTCTTTCACAAAGGAGGAATAGTGTGTCTGTGCATACCTTTCTAACACAAGAGACACAAAACATGAAAGACTGACTGAGCAGGTGATGATAGAGACATATCTTTTTAGACAGCAGTTTATTTTTACTGCTCTGTCACATATTGCTTGGAAAGACAGGCGATGGTCTGCAGTTGTGACAGAGACCTTAAACTTCTAAAAACCTTGCAGGAATCCAATCAAAAGCAGGTCCCAGTATACTGACACATCTATGCTTTTTACTTTTAAAGTGAACATCTAAAAGGCAATGATCAAACATCTACCTATTTTATCTATTATTCTCTCTGCACTCTACACCCATTTATGTGTTGAGCGATGCGAATGTAATTTAAATGACGTAGTCTCGCTCGTATTAACTCTTGATGTTTAGCTCCCCGTCGCACCAAACCACACTCTGCCATATGGCCGAGGGACACGCTCAAGGCTGGCATTAAATAAAAATAGCATGAAATCAATTGCAACAACAAACAGGAAAAAAAGGCCTTGGTGGTGTTAATGCTGGGTAATGAGCTTGTTGGACAAATACAATATGTTCCTGTTCTTCATGTCCTCCAATATTCAAAGCTCAGGTTCACAGAGAGTGCCACCGCATGGCAGTAATTGTGATCAGAGCAGCCTGAGGACTGCTGTGTGAGTCGTGGTAAAGGTTTAGTAAAATAATGGTTTTCATGTAAGAAACGATTAGAACAACAGGAGTCTACAAAAATGAACCAGAGCCAGACGTGCTGTTAAGAGTTCTGAATGAGGATTTGGCTTCGGCTAAGACTGGGAGGTGGTTTTTTTTTATTATAGAATATAAATGGCTTTAATCTTAGACACTACACTCTAGTATTTCTCTAACACATAAGTTTTTATAAAGCTAAAATCAGTTCATTGCTTGCTGAGTTCTCTCCAACTCTTTTGTGTCATCTTAGGCAACGTTTAAATGCTATATATTTCTTTAAACTGCCATCTTGATTTAAATCACATAAGCTTTGATTGACAGGGTATAATAAACTAAAAGGCATCAGCAAAAATAAGTATAGAATATGGTACAGATGGTGAAAGTAAAGGTCATGAATGTAGTTCCATATTTTATCACCTTCAAATATATAATGCCGTCTGTAGATTGTATACATATTGTTAGGACTACGCATTAAATTCCATCAACTATCTTGTCTTTTCTCTCCCACTTGACTCCTCACACTGAATTATAATTACAAAGTCCTCACATATTTGGCCATTATCACATGTGCGTAGCAGCACCAGTTGCCTTGCCTTCTCTTTCCTTTCACACTCTTGGCCCCTCTCTGTTCTCTTCCTACATTACTCCAGCTGGACGTTCTTGTATAAGAAGCTAATTAGCCTTTCAACTGCTCCAGCTGTACAGTACCTACATATATGCCTGCATGTGATGAGATGACTTCTTAAACTCCGCGCATGTTCTCCAACAGCCAAGCAAAGCATAGCTCAAGGGGAGATGTGCTGAGAGTAGGCTTCTTTTGCATGCTATATCAAGCCTTTTAGAGGAGGTGAGGTGAGAATAATCACACACTGACACATGTGAAGACAGGAGGGTCCTCTAAAATATCTGTCTCCCCACTCATGTCATGCACAGTTGTTATGCTGAAGGATGGTATGGCGAGTGCAGGTGGGAACAAATGTGCTGGCTAGATTTTCTGTGTTGCAATTTAAATAATAAACATTATACACCATGGTTTTACAGCAGTTGTGGCAGACAAGGAAGGAAGATGGGGGGGGGGGGGTGTTTTTTTTTTTTTTGCACAAACACCGCCC
>VUQK01009592.1:16119-28942 GCA_015106715.1 Bujurquina vittata | reverse complement strand
TTTTCTCTTCTTCCCCTTCTTTTCTTCCCTTTTTTGCTTCTTTCCTTTTTTTTTTTTCTCCCGAAGCATATCAGTTTCTGACAGTTGTCTTTTCACTGCAGTTCTCAGTCTTTGAAATAAAAATATGACAATGACAGCACTGGATGATAAACTGTGAAGTCTTGATGTAATCCCTCTGTTTCTTTGCTATTTAATCTTTCTCGGGTGGTAGGCTATATTTTATCATTTGTGACATTTTTCTTGCAACACCCCCCCAGAGTTTATTTTAGACTTCTGAGGGGTCAGGAGGCATGTAATGGGCATGCAACCGTTTCTGATAGGCACTGACAAATGGAGAGTGGCTATGCTCTGTGCATTTACTGCTGTGCTGATGGATGGATGATGGGGAAGGAAAGGCACCGAGTTTAGATAGCAGAACGGTAAACAGCAGGTGTGATGAAAGCATTTTGTCTCGTTGCCCTGCTGAGCAGAATCTCTTCACCACCTTCAGTGCCAAGGTTATTCACTGCCTTTCACAAAAGATAATGTACAATAGAACAAAGATCGGCACAGTCTTTACATTCTCTTCTGTTCATGCAACCCAAATCTTTGCACTTGGCACAATAATGTACAGGAGTGTGCAAAAATCTAGAGTTGTCCTTCACTTTAAAATTTTCTAGGAATGTGGGAAATGCATGCAGCAACTGAAACATAACACAGAGTCTATATAATTCTAATGAGCTTGAAAGTCTATATTCGATATGACAATCATTATTCGTAACAGTCTGAACTCTCTCAGGTAGCCTTCTTGTATTTTCTTTAAGTAGTCTTCAGGAATAGTTCTCAAGGCTTCTTGAAGGACATTCAACGCTCTTCTTTGGCTATTGCCTGCCCTTTGATCCATTCTCTGTCAAGATGATCCCACACTGCTTCAAAAATGTTGAGGTCTGGGCTCTGGGGAGGCCAGTCCATGTCTGATAGTGCCCCAATGTGTTTTTTTCTATCCAGGTGTCCTTTTGGGTGCTTGGGATCATCATCCTGAGAAATGAAGCCATTGCCAATCATGTTTTCAAGATGATATCGCATGGCATCCATAAGGCCAACATTTTTGACAAGATCCCCAACACCACCAGCTAAAATGCAGCCCCAAACCACGACAGAGCCTCCGGTATGTTTTACACATGTTCTAAACACTCACTGTTGTACCTCTCTCCTGACCTCCTTCCATCCATGTTGACAATTCTGTGATACACAAATTTCATATTTGGATTCATCACACCATAAGACCTGTTGTCACTGAAAGTGCCTAAAGCTACAATTTAAAATGGGTTCTTTGCTAAGTTTTCTGTTACGTGTACACACAACACAACTGGATCGTGCCTTGGGTTATTTGCCTTTTTAGGATTGAGTGATTTATAGGTCAGTGTGAAGTGGTCATAAAAGCAATCTTCGGAAAAAATGGTCAAGTACAAGGACGGAACTAAAACTGAGTGAAAAAGCACCCAAAGCCCAAAGAAAGACCTCCAGAAAGACTAGAGAACTATTGCTCAAGACCACATTCAAAAAAAATGTCTCTTGAAAGTAAAATACAGCAGTGCTGTGGTTAGCACTATTGCCTCACAGCAAGAAGTTTCTAGATTTGACTCCACCATGGTCGAGGCATTTCTGTGTGGAGTTTGCATGTTCTCCATATGTTTGTGTGGGTTTTCTCTGGGTACTCTAGTTTCTGCCCACAGACAAAGACAAGCAGTTAGTGGGGTTAAGTTAATTGGTGATTCTAAATTGTCCACAGGTGTGAATGGCCACATGATCCTGAAAGGGATAAGTAAAAGAAAATGGATAATGGTAAAAGTAAAATATTATGAAAGGAGGGCAGACCCAAGTAATCAATACTGTATCCATCATCATCCATCCATCTATTTTCTTCTGCTTATCCAGATGCATTGTAACATTTGGTTTGGTGGTTGTTGTTGTTTTTGTTTTTTTAATTGAGACCAATGCTCTGTAAGAAAACAAGCCACCAAGATTGTCTATCTTTTCTACCCTCTGAAGCCATGGGGCAGTATCTCTCTGTTTCTGTTTCATAATGTTAGAAAAGTACAGGGATGTTGTGCTGTGAATAACCACACCTGTTAATAAAATCTAAGTGATGAACATGAATGAGTAATGAACTGTCAGCCCCTCAACATCTATTCTTTATTTGCCCTTGAGCCAGGACACTTAGTCCCAAAAAGCTTCAAGGGAGCCATTCAAAAGCAACAGTAGGAGGCTCTGAATATGCTACTGCTAAAAGGTATGTAGGTGTGCAACTAGTGATGTAAAATATAAATATCCTTTGTTTTTTGTGACCATATCTGGACAAAAACAAATGTCACTAAATTGTATTGTATTGCTAAATTTCTGTTCAGCTGGATGGCACAAAAGTAAATGAAATAGCCCAAAGAATGACACTTCAGTATTATATTGATATAAACAAAATTATGTAGCCAGAAAAATATAAGATGAGGGCAGAAAAGAATGATACATATGATAAGCAGTGAATTACCAGAGAACATTGTTTTTAAGGACTCAAATCACTAGTTCTGCTGAACAGAACACGTGGCTTCTGGATGTGGTGTTATCAGCATTATGAGAGTGTTACTGTTGGTCTAGACACCCACTGCGTGTTTTCCTCTAAAGTGACGCCATGGTCTGGTGGTTGCTTCTGAAGTGGTTTCTTCTCCTGCCACATCTAAGGCATCAAATCTTAGGACATTTTTCTAACAGCTGGCTTGAAAAAAAAAACACCACAGATCTTATCTTTTTCAGCTGTCATTTAAAAGTTGCCATTTTGGCTTATCTTTTTTTTTTTTACACAAGGAATTTTATGCAGAATGTAAGGCATATATCCTGCTTCATGCCTATGGGAAAACAACCCTACCACTCACTTGATGTACAGTATAACACTAGTAACACTTTCATGATGAGTTTATGGTCTTAATTGCCTTATTTAATTAAAGGATGTTCATGTTATAAATTATTGTCTATATTACAGTGAAAAAAGGACAAGAAAGTAGAGCTACCCTACCTTGTGTCTTTTTCCCAGTCAGTGTCACCCTTCGATAGTCACATCTGGTTTCAAAACACTATGATGGCAACAGTCAAAATGCTCAGTTTGAGGCTTCGAGACTGCAACAATAGGTGACAGTGGGTGACCAGTGGGCGATATCATGAAGGCTATGTCAGTTTTTCATACAGTCTTTGTTTTAAAGCAGTGTTTCTAGTTATTGTGATGTGGTAAGCTCACCAGCTGTTAATAATAGCTTTATTTTGCACATCTTTGAGTTATGATGATGATGATGATTATTATTATTATTATTATTGCACATTATGTCTGTTTGTGTATGCATCTGAAAAATGCTTAACATTATATATGTTATATGTGGATTTAAGGAAGCGTGTGATATGAGTGCCTTATATCGTCACAGGCAAAATCTAATCATTATCCTCTTTCTCTGCACACCTCTTAATTTCTCTACTGCAGCACAAAAAAGCCTTTGAAAAGAAAATCCCCTGTGCTTTGTTGTTTTCTAAGAGGAATAGAGGTCAAGAGGGAAAATGAAATTAGGCTCTCATTGGAACATGGCGGAGCAGGAGAGCATGCTCATTAAACAGCCAAACCCCCGCTGCAAAGTCATTAAGGCCATATTTACCATGCACTACAACTACGTGCAGAAAACCTGAGATTTACCATTTTGTTTCCACTTAATTTGAAGGAGAAAAGGCGGTGGTCAGAGGATACTGGCAGAAAGAAGGAAAACATATGTGCATATCAGAAAGTCTTATTAAATTTTGATTATAGTAATGTAGAATTCACTCTTTTTTACTGTATACACCAGACTGACACAAACTTCGACATAAAAATGACACCTTGATGTACAGTAGTACGTATAATTGACTGCGACCTGTAATGTCACTCAGCTCAGTTCAGCAACCTTGGTCTGGAGATAGAGTTAATGTCTTTATTTGCACCACGGCTTCATGCATTCAGGCCCCCATCTACAGCTTTGGAGGTAATGCATTTTGATGTCCCTCTAAAAGCCTGAGTGAAACATGTGCTGTTGGGAGACCAGCGAGCGTACAGGGGCTATCACAAATGATTACAGTCAGCCAGAGGGTGACGGGGACTGCCAGGTGCTGGAGCTTGCTGAAGCATTACTTATTGTATCCTGTCTTTAATGCTAAGGAGACTCAGGCCACATCTAAATGGCTTTGAGGAAATCACACAACATATCAGAAACTATTACATGTCAGTCTCTGAAAGAAGAATACCTTGGCCAAAGGTTGCTACAAGTTATATACAGGTGCTGTTGAAGACTTATTCACTTAGTATAAATGTATAATTGGCTATATTCCACAAACCTGCACATTAAATATTATAGAGTTATTACAAATGTGTACAAAATGTGTGTTCAAATAACCCAAAGCAGATTTGACAAGTAACTACAAGTTAAATTTAGCTGCTTAAACTGCATTTCTCCTGACAAGTCAAGCAATGAAATACTGTTACAATAGAAATCGCACTCTGACACAGACCTGAAACAAATAACAACTATGAGCATCTCACTGCTCATTACCAGACAAAATAAAATTTAAATGAATGTATACATAGATTAAAACCCAAACCCAACAATGACAGATGAAAATAACCAGAGCCACATTTCCCCAAAGCATCTTCATGTTGCCATAACTTGGTATGCTGGCCTTCTTAAGGTTAAATAATGCATCATAAAACCAACTGAAGAAGTTCATAGAAATGATTAGAAATGAGCATACACTCAAGAGTCATTATTTACTTTTTGAATAAAAATAAATGCATTTTGAAAACAAACACAGAAACCGAGCAACTTATTAAAATGCTAAAATGAGGCACAATATAAGCCTACGAGAGCAGGCATGTTTATTTAAACATTTAATTAGCGCAACAGTGATGGAATTGACAATCTCATCAGTGTTTTTTGTTCTACAGTTCACCTATAATTATACTTGTCACAGCAGCCATTGCACTATAACACATACAGTATCAAAGATGATGAAATGCTGAAACAAGCAAAGGAAACTGAAAAGAAGGTCATGGCAAACAGTAATCCGATGTCTCTGGAGCAAGAAGATAAACACCCAGTTATAACCAACCATTGTGATCTGTGAAGTCGTGTGTGGTTGTTCCACAGCAGCCAGGTATCATTTCCACATGATTCCAAACAACGTAAACACAGTTCATCTATTCTTAAATCAGAGGTTGCACAAATATCTACATATGCATTGTGCTGCCTTCAAATAGCTTCATGGATTTAAAGAAGAGTCTATAAGAGTCTGTAAAACAGGTGTAGAATGAAGATAATTTTAAAAAAATATACCAACAACTTGCTTCTTATAGCTAAATTTGAAGTGTGGTCTTATGTTTCTGCTCCTCTCCCTTCACCTGTGTAATCTACACTATGCACTCACAAGTGACACAAATGGGCAAACTGAATTTTAAATATAAAAATGCCAATAATATCAATTCAATTAATTTCTACAATCAGGAACACCAGTAGCATTTGCCCCGCAGAGATTATGTTTTTGTTTTTTTTAAAAACTTTTTTAAATTACAAACCATTTTTTTTATATGATCAAGCTTTCTCTCTGCATTGTGTTAATAAAAGAAGTGAGGCGCAAAACTGCACCTTATGAAGGAGAGTTGTTCCAATAAAATAAATGTAGGGGCACAGAAGTCCGTGACCAAAAGGTTCTGCATCGCCCACTGAAGTTGCCCAAACATGTCAGGTAAAACTAAATGAACAAATACATTTTTGGATTTCTCTTTATTTTTTTTACATCCTACTGTACACCATCTTCAAGAAGAACAACAACAGGAACATAGTATGACCATCACGAGTGCCGATTTCAATATCTCAGAACAAAGTTCAGTGCAAAGCATAAAACCACAAATGAAGATACTTCCTCTACAGCACCTTTGATTACTTATCATGTCAGGTTATAAATTTGAGTGAAAAGTTGAATCTCATGCGTTCATGGCAGCATGGGTTCTAATCTAGTATTATCTGACAATAAATAAAGCATTACTTAAAAAGTCCATACTTGATCCCTGCGTCTTAATTAACTATGGTTCAATAAGGAGAGATTAATCATTTGAAAGAATTGAATATGATTTATTGAGCTAGATAAATTAATTAATCTAATGGCAACTAGACTCTGATGAGCCATCATGGCAGAACAGAATCCCAGTGGTGACAGGATTTAGGGCAGGAACCCCAGGAGTCGAGATGCTGGTTCTCTGTAAACAATCCTAAACATTTTATTTTTGCCTTACCTTTAAAAAAAATAAAAAATAAAAAATAAAACTTGAATAGGTAAATGAGAATGTTAAATCACACTTTAGTTTTAAATGTTACCAAAATATTCCAACCTTTTACTTTCAATTCATTTTTCTAAGTAAATCAAAAGAATACAAACATTCAGCACTGTCAAAAACATGCTGCATGAAAGTTTTGTGACACAATAATTCTGTCATAAAAACAAGCAGATTGTGTAAATTTAGCTGTTGTCATCAGTTAATCACTCAACTGTTAGTCATTCATTAAATATTCCACATCCAATCATTATACACGTTGCCTACTATTTACCTAGCTAATGTGACAGGTGGGACTGCTTGCTTTTTAAGTATTTCACTGCAGTCCAGTGTACAAGAGGAGAGTGCAACACACAAATGAGGTGCAGCGTTCAGTATGTTTCTAGATTTTGTATTTATTTTAGTGGCAACAGAAAACCCCACCTTGCACTTGTGTGTGGGTGTGAAAGCTATGAGAAGCAAAACACTTGCCTTCCTTTGGACAGGATATTCAGATGAGACATTCATCCAGACTGAAAGTAATGGCATGGGTTTTTTTCAGTGTGCAATCACGACTCAGGTGTAAACGTTCAGTCCAGCAGGACTTAGTCCTAACTCCAGCAATGACTTCAGGTTTCAAATTCAAAGGGATTTTGATCCCACCTTTCAGCACTGAAATTTTCTCATCTCTCCATTGGATAATATTGATCAAATTGTCCTTGAGTGTAGCAAAGTGTGTCTGAAAGTCCAGTGAGATATTTCACCTCTGAGTCAATGACATTTTCCTCTCTGTGCTGCAACACGGTGGGAAACATGTAGTGGCTTTGTTTTGGCCATCTGATTCGTGCACGCCATAGCTTCAGGGACTTTTGTAAAGTAAGAACATGTTGCCAGTTTCAGACAAGAACTTGTCCTTGCTATTTCAAATTCAGCTTGTTGAGAGAGGAAAAGACACACAGGACAATCTGAAAAGCCATTCATCAGTGAACAAATAATCAAGGAGGGGCTTTTTCACAAGCAAAAACTCTGGTATCGCTCATCACTATTATGCTTTCACAGTTGCTCCAGTCCAGCCTGTATTTTGTAACTGCATAGCTGTGCAATCAACAAAATATTTGCTCACCTGTAGTTCAAGTACGAAATATTGAGCAACACAATAAGTCTTCCACAAATGTATTTCTCCACATATATGTAAACCATCAAAATTACACAGTCTGAGATATCTGTGCTCTTATCCAGTTGCGTGGTAAATCTTCTGCTGCCTTAGTCTTGAAGTAAACTGCTCCTCGCCCTGCTTCTTTAATGTTTCCACTAACCTTTCCACAATGACTCTGCTAACCATGTCAACTGCAGCAGGAAGCCTTCATTTTTCTACAGTAGTTTGGGGCTGTTTCTCTCTGGCCATACAGTAGGAAACTATAGTAGGCTAGCTGGGTATTTGAAGTCACATTCCTACAAAGAACCTCAGCTGAGGATTTATTCTCCTGAGCCTTTCTTTGAAAGCAATCCAATGGTGTATTTACCAAGTCAGGGTGTATTGTTTCCGGATACCTTTTTAGTTTGGTCGACTTCAGACTCCCATTTGCAAGTTTTTCGCTGCATATAGCACACATAGGTCATACCTCCTGGTTTAGAATGGACTAATTAACAAAACCATATTTCAAAAGCAGAGATGGGTTCACTTCCATCATGCTGGTTTGCTTCTCAGGCTACAGTTTGGCTAACTTGATCAGAATTCTGGTCTTTAGCTATGCTTTTAGTTCTTGTTTTTTTTTGTTTGTTTGTTTGTTTGTTTGTTTTGTATGGCTGGGATGGCATGGGATTCCTCACAGGCAGTAGTTTTGGCTAACATTAGTTAACTGCTCTTTAGCCAGGCCCTTATAGTCTTATAGCTTTTGCTACAGCTGACAGTGGCTTCCATTTCCTCTCTGTCTCTAAGATTATGGTGGTATTTCTTATGCAAGTATTGCAGAACTCTTTGAGTGTCATCTCCAGTCTTGTTTTGGCACAAATGGCCTATCTGGGTGGTTGCACATCTGGAAAGGCACCATCACTGCCGAAAGGAGCATACAGGTTTTAGATCAATGCTCCCATGCAGATGATGACTATTCAAGGGAAGACCTTGCATATTTTAGAAAAACGATGCTAAAACGCATACCGCATCTATTAAAACAGCACGGCTGCACGGTAGAAGAGTCTGGTGCTGAACTGGCCTGCCTGCAGTCCAGACCTTTCACCAAGTGAAAAGACGACCCACTGTTGAGCAGCTAGAATCCTGTATCAGACAAGAATGGGACAACATTCCTCTTCCTAAAGTCCAGCAACTGGTCTCCTCAGTTCCTAAATTTTTACAGACTGTTAAAAGAATAAGTTATGCCACATAATGGTAAACTGTCCCAACTTTTTTGAAACATGTTACTGCAATCAAATTTAAAATGAGCCATTATTTTTCCCAAAATGACATGTTTTCTCAGTTTAAACATTTGATACATTTTCTGTGTTCTATTGTGAATAAAATATGGGTTGATGAGATTAGCAAATTATTGTAAAATTTGTTTTTAGAATTGGGGGTGTAACTTTCAGCATTTATGGGATACACTGTACATAAAAAGTTGAAAAACCAAGACACCAAACTGTGTGGTCTTCTTTAAATGTCACATTAACATCTATCCTATCGGTGCTATACTGTAAGTGCCGTGACTTTCTCCAACATTGCTTTGTGCAACACACTCATCTTTCAAAATTCTTATCGCATTATACAGTAGTTTGTCAGTGAAATATCTCAATTTATAGTCTCATATTTTCCCATAAAACTAAGATCAAGATTTCATGAACTTGATATGAACACTTGTTTATGATACTATTTTGGTACCATTTAGTTTCAAAGAGACTTTGACCTTTTTGCAAGCTCAGTCTTCCACTTGTTCCTGACCTTTGGCTGGGAAGCCACATGTGTTAGCTGAAGACGTGCATGTTCTGTCTTCTCAAATGTCATGCCCGGGAGCACTATAGGTCTGCATCTCTTATCTAAACACTTCCCACTCTGTTACCACTTAAAATCATGGTAGGATGCCAACTAATTTAAAAGGGTATCAAAAGGTCTTATACTATGTGCTCATAATTGACAAAACATTTACTGCTTGGAAAGATGAGCATAGCTTTTCAATGTAATGCCTGATTTGATCTAAAAAAAAGTACAAATATATTTATACATATGGCAAAACATAAAGGAAAAACCTGAGCAGAATTGCTTCAAGTAAAATATTATATTATGTTAGCTTCTGATTTTTATTTTCCCTGTATATTATAGACACACAGTTAATACTAACTAATTTAGAACAAGGGATTTTATCTTTTTTTTTTCTTTTTGGACCTTTGCTTAATATTCTTTCCAATTTCTTGTTTAAAATTTCCTTTAATTAAAAAGAAAACAATAAATACATGTGATGTTTGTGTAACACAGTTATAGGGTAATTAGACTAAAATTCTCACTCTGTTTCCAAAGATCACACATTGTTTAACAAGTTCAAGCCATCCTTTCCAAAAATGGTTAAATATATCCCTCTTAAGTATCAAATCAAAAGCAATTTTTTTCCATTATCAACATATTGCACATCTCAAAGAACCAGTCTAAAAGTGTGAGTAGTTCCTGACTCAAACATTTTTTTCTGATGGCCTTTTTACTTTCCACCAGCAGTATTCTAAAAAAGATACATTAGGGAGGCCTTTAAGCTGTGGTAGCATCATCCCCATGTATAAGATTTGAAATCTGAGGTTGATTCAGATTTGTTTTTTCCATGCTATCTTAAAATGTTATCCAGTAATTGAGAAGCCCAGTGCATTCCCAGAATACATGGTAATGATTCACCTTTCTGGCCCACTGCCCCTCCATTTTTGAATATTTAACTGCCAGTTTTATGAAGTATCTGACTATATTTTCCAACTAAACTCCCCCCAGAAAACGAGATTGATTAGTTGATTGATTTCCATTGGGGTTTTTTCCACTTACATTTTTCCGCTGCTCCATTCCAAGCTTCCCTTCATGCTCCAAATTTTCACTTCACCTAGTCATTGAAGGCCTTTGTAGATTGTTAATTTTACAAACTTGCTAGCACTATGTGCTGAAACATTAATATTCCAGATCACCCTTCTTAAATATTTTATCTATAAGGTGCCTCAACTGAAACTTTTCACTGACCAAAACATGTTCCCTCAACACTTGATTATAATAATTATAATAATAATTAATTGATATTACTTAATAATCATTGACGATTTCCTAAAGAAATCCAGCTAAGTATTCAGGCTTTGCCCCTGTCATTTTCTGAAATATATATCCAGCCTACTGGGAGCAAAATGTAACTTATAAGCCACCCAGGAGATAAATGCATAAGGCTTCTGAGACCCATAATATTTAACCACCTTAATAATAGGTTATTAACTTGGGAAACATACCCCCTTTTACCCTTCCCTGGGAAGTTGGAGTGTCTTTGATTTGTTTTGTTTTCCCTCAAAATTGTCAATAAATTCTCAAAACAAGCTAATCCAGTTCAACAAGCTTCTTCTGATAACTCCTGGATTAATTAGGTTTAAAACAAAGGAGTAAATTGCACCTTCCTTAAAACTGCAGACCATTTGGTCAGAATTCAACTGACATTATTTTGTTAGAACGTTTGGTAATTGCAGTTCTAAATATTTCATATTGCATGTCTCCCTAACAGTAAATTTATCTTTAACATGCTGGCTGGTTAAACATCACTGAAATTGAGCCAAGTTAAGTAAGCAGTTACCGTAAGGAAGAAAATGTACAACAATATGTCATCCGCAAATAACATAATTTTGTGGTCTCTTTAAAAATTGACTCTATGTATCTTGAGCTTTATCAATAGAATTAGAGGCTCTATGAGGGGCACAAATTGAAGTGTACTGGTAGCAGCTAAATGTGCTTTTCTGTTGCTCAAATACCAAGTTATTTAATGCATTAAGAAATTGCATTATGAAGTCAGGGAACTCTGCTGAGGGTTCACTCTGTATACCACAGATGTACTCGGGTTTGGGAAGAATGGCTAAAATTTACTCAGTAGTTGAATCCCTGGTTTGACTAGTGTGCAGCCAGACGTTTTCTGCAGGAATTTTGCTTCCCTGCTTTTGTACCTATATTAGTGAACTATACAAAGATCCCCAATAAAGCCTTTTAAAATGCACATCTTGTTTAGTTATATGTAACTATATGACAGCTATTAAATCTCTCTCTTGGAACTAAGTGCTTCGCAGAGGAAAGGAAAAAGATAGAATGCTAAAAGCCAAATAATTGCACATAAGTGCCTTTGGAATAGGCCTATTTCTTCTGGGGTCAGAAAATCTTCATTAATCACATTCATATCCAGCAAATTCAGATTCCATTTCATTTGATGCACAGCAGTCAAAAAACAGGGTATGATAGTCAACAAGAGATAGCAAAAAGAGAAAGTACTCAAGTCTGAGTGGATCTGCTAAAAAGACCAAATAAAAGATAATAATAATAATGCATTCAAAGACTCAAAAGACTCAAAGAGCTCAGGCTTAAAAACTCACTATAAACAAAACTGCCCTATCAAGTTAAAGAACCTCCTTCAACCTCATTCTTTCATTGTTCTAGGAGATTAAAAATTTGTATCATGCCTCTGTAAGAAGTGACTCACAAAAAGTGCCACTGAGAATCAGTTCAACTAAACTAGAATAGAAAAGTACTTAATTTTCTCTTCTTGTTTTTTAATGTTCCTCTTGGCTCCCACAGATGAGGTTTCCTGTTTCTGTATATTTAAATTTTAAAAGAGAACCTCCTAGTTCACTCCATCTAATCAATAAGCCTGACACAACCCTTAAACCTCTCATTTACAATGGAACCAGTCCCAAATGGCCATGCTTGATGTAAACCCAATCTTCTGCTGCCTACTGCTTCTGATACTAAGGTTAACATCTAACCACACCCCCATCTTTCTTCCAGCCAGATTAATAGTTAGGCTAACCATACCAGGGGCTTTTATAGCAACAAAAATCTCAAAAGTCTTTTTTTAATTTCATTGCTTCGATCTGTGACATGTCTGTCCGAAAAACTAGATTTTTTGAAATGTTTTAAATTAACCTGAAAATATTTACTTTAGAAAATTGTTACCAGCAATAAATGTGCAAATGAAATGTGCAAACTGGACTAATATATACATGCATATCTTTTAAGAAAATGAGGGAAAACAACATACTGGTGGAAAACCTGGAGTGTTATTGTTAATGCTGGCCACGAAAATGTAATCCCTTCTCCACTGTGTTCCATCCTCCTTCTCTCTATACCTGTATTTTAGACATTTAGACATTAACCAGATATCACAGTCAAACCTTTTTTTCATTTCACAATCCACACTAGTCATTGTCCAGTATAAATTGTCAGACATGAAAGCTACAGGGCTGTAGGCACTTTCCATCCTGAGATGAGCACAC
>VUQK01009592.1:1785-15879 GCA_015106715.1 Bujurquina vittata | reverse complement strand
TGGTTTTGGTCCCCAAAGGCAATGGAGTCCCCAATTGACTGGTGTGTGAGCTGATACAAGTCCCCGATTTTGACAGAAGCAAACTCACATATACACACACACACACACACACAGAAACTTTCATACCACCCTCCAGGCAATAAACAGATGCATTTCTTTCTAGCATGTAAGTTCTAATATAGATGGGGATAGCTCTTAGTCTCAGAGATCATCACAGCAGTGGGGTATTGCTTTGTTTTCTCTCCATCACACAATCAACTCCTCCAAACCCCAATACCTTCACATGAAACCACTCTTTGCATTCCCTCTTTCCCGATATAATCTCCACCTCAGGCATTACTCATCGCTGCCTGGCATGTTAAGAGGTGTGTTTCAAAAGAATATGGACAAAAGAAGCACATGGTGCATGTGTCTGCGTCTGATACTTACCTGCAGTACATGCCAAGAGCACAGCCTTTAAACATGCATTGATTGATTGTAGTACAGGCAGGCTGCAAAACCATAGGAAATATGATGAAGTGAAAGGCAATAGCTGCAAAATTAGATTATCAATTGTATGAGGATGGGGAGGGGGGGCAGCCTATTCATGCTAAAGCAGTTTTAAGTCTCATCACAGTAACAGCCCTCAAAGCCTGAAATTTATGAGAGCCGAAACGAGCAGTTTGTTTCTCACGAAGATAAGACTCTGTAAAAGAAAAAAGATGAATGTCCTGTGCTTAAAGGGTTAGTATGAGTGAATCTATAGCACAATATGACAACGCTAGACATAAATAGAGAAAGAAAGGAGACACAGAAAGAGAAAATGCCAGTCTTAGTGCTAATTTGATATTGCAGGCATCATTTGTTTACAATGAGTGCTTCGGGTACAGATGTTATTTTAGCTGCAAAGAGACCAGGAGTGGCAAAATCTGAGATGGCAGCAGCTGTTTCAGTCACTGCACTAAAGATATAGGCTTACACATCACAGGTCTAATGCAGCTTTACAGACACTAAATATGAACGGGAGTGCAAGTGAGGAAGTGAGGGGAAAGTGGAGGGAGGGGGGTTCAAACCACACTAATATAGTGGCATAAATCCGGGAACGGGGTGGATACAATTTCACATGGGTCACTCCTAGAGTGGAAAAGACTACTTTTCTAGCAAATAATAACTACAACCCTGTCAAAGGCTGAGACTCTACACATGCAGAGGACTGAGGCAGAATATATACTTTGTGATTTGAGGATTGCCACGCTTTCATTTGCCCACACCTGTAATGAAGCAGTAAATGTATATATTATGGTGTTTTCTGTTATGCTGATGCTCTTTTGAAAACTGTCAGATTTAAAAGGTTTGCAAGGATTCACAACTATTGCAGACTGGCACTGATGTGAATGATGAATTCGGATGCTTGTTGCTTAACGGTTCTCAATAGCTCTTTGTTTGAGTCAGGCTCTGGCCACAGTTGAGGCCCACTCAGCTCCAGTGTGCTTTTCTACACCTGAATACTAATGAAGAGCTTGTGATCTTAACCTGACTTTGACTTTACCAAGGAGGAGACAATGTCAAGCACTCTGCTGGTCTGAGGTAGAGACTTGCAGAAGGCTGTCTGACACGGGACTGCAGAAGATCAGAGACAGAAACAGGATATAGGTGACGTGAACAAGTGGAGAATGTCAGGCTGTGATACTGCCTTGTGCATTACATCTATTCTATCATGACTTCAATGATTATGTAATAATTCGTTTTCATTATCATGATCTCAGTGAAAACCACTTGATCCTCAGTATACTCCAGAAGCAATTAAACTTCATGTTTTCTATTTGAATTGCAATAAAAACGAGTGGGAAAGAGGGGAGTTTAGAAAGTACTAGATTCTGAACTGTAAGTGTGTAGGGCTGACTGATCCCCTAGAGACTGGAGGCGGAGGGCTCTGTGGGGAGCATTAGTGATGTTTTGCAACTGGAAACAGGGAAAATGGAGGACTATCAGGGATCAGAGGCGGCTGAAGTACACTATGAGGAATAATAAAAAAAAAGAAAATCTCCCACTCCTGGCTATATCTCTGTGTGTTTGTCCATTTGTGTGTTGCTTAGAAACATACCAGAATCTCTTTTAACGTGGTCTTTTGACGTGGATGTCGGCTGTTGGTCATGCTCACTCCCACTCACTCTCACTGCACTCTAGAGAATGCTTTATACTCAGCATTTGATTGAGCAGATCAAATTTTGATTAAAGGTTAGTGCCAGTACCTTCCAGTTTAAACAAAGCATGGTATAACACTGAGTGTAGAGCGTAATGCTTAGTCTAAAACCTTAAAATATAACCAAACAAAAGAGAGACGCAGTTGATGTTTAAATAAAACTAGAAGTTAACTACAAAATCAAGACAAACCTCTTAAACTCACGGCAGTAAACACAAAGCATGAACGTTAGGTAACAAAAAAAGTCTCACTGCTATATGGGCTGTGGATTCTGCCAGAATTTACTGCATCTTTTGCATAAAAAATGCAGCTTCAACGTTATTCTAACTTTGCTTTTCAAAGGCTTCCTAAATTTCAATTGCAATTTAAAATGGCTTATTGTCAAGTTTTAATTGTAACATTTCAGCATTTGTCAAATGTAGTTTCACGTTTTTATGTGAAAACGTGGGTATGCTGAGAGAAATTTTCCAGTTCAGGTAATATGCAATATTTACTACTGCTATATGTTGAAAAGGGAGGTTCCTGATCATCTCAGTTGTGACATTAGGATCAAAACCTCAAAAAAAAATGTGGAGTATGTCTCACAAGAAAGTTTTCAAGATTTTAGTTTGATGGCAGTGGCAGAGCTGGTAATAGCACAGGTTTCTTTTGAGGACATGACCTGACAAAAACAATTAAAGAGTCTGAACAACAAAAACACAATGGCAGAGGTAACTTCTTTATATTTTGCTTCCAAGAAACCACAGTGGGCAGGCAGGTTGAGGACCCAGATGCAGGACTCGAGAGACAGGATTAAACTCCAAAATCCTCAGCGTTGTCGCTGGAAAAGGCAGAAGTAAGACCAGAGCCAGCAGAACAAGTTACAAACCTCACTGGGTCAGAAATACAGACAGGAAGCTACACAGCAGGAAGACAAGCAATCAACCAAGGTGACACAAAGACATTATGTGCACGGAGGGATAATCAGGGAACAGGCAACAGGTGGGGAGCACAGCTGCAAGTAATCGCGATGAGACAAGGAAGTAAAACTAAAAACAGAGCATAAGAGACACTGACAAAATAAAACAGGAAACAGCTGAGTATGGATACAGGAACGCAGACTTGAGACAGGGGGAGGCAGAAACACAGAGGAAACCACACACCAGAGAATTCACACAATAGAGAGGAGCACTAAGGGAAACACACAGGGAGAGGTGAACTGTGTTACGCTCCCCGACTTAACGGCTCAAGAGGAACCCAACATATAACACGCCACCAGCAGCAGCTACTCAGCAAGTTTTTAATAAAGAAAACGTGGTTACTCAAACAGAAGAATAATAAACTTTAGTAACTGGCCCAACACCCTGCATAACAAAGTCTAAAACAACAGGGAAACCTGACTAAGAATACATAAGGAGAACACAAGAAACAATAACAAAACTTCAAAACCTCAAAAATACAAAACACTGGGCCCAGGGACCATGATATTTCAGTCCTTGTACTCGACCATTTTCAGAGGAATGTACGGTGGTGGTAGTGGTGGATTTGTTGTGCCACTGACCTATGACTCATTCGAGCATAAAAAAGGCATCTAACTCGAGGGATAAAGCTGTGTAGTCTCTACACATAACAGACAACTTCATTTTAAATTGTACCTTTAGACAAAACACACTGCCACAAAAACACAATTGCTCTAATTTTTTTAAGTTTGATCTACAAAAAGTTATTTGGTTGTTTTTTTAGTAGCCAAGAACTTGGCATATCTCAGTATTGTGTGCAGTGTGTCCGTGAAAAAATCTGAGGAAACTGGAAGGACAAAAGGAGCCATGTTCAGCCCTTCAGTTGATTCATCTACTGTTCAATGAAGCCTCATCAGAAATGGTCTCTATGGAAGGGTGGCTGTCAAGAAGCCATTATTAAGGAAAAAGGAGAAAAGGTTTACATACACCAAATTACGTGAGAACTGGACTGAAACAGGCCTGATGGATTGATGAATACAAATTTGAAATTTTTGGTTCAAAACATCAGGAGAGATTTTTTTAATGGTTTTGGGAGGCTGCATTTAAGCCAGTGGTGTTGGGCATATTATCAATGACATTCTAATATTATAATATATATAAATATATTAATTATGAATACAGAAAGTACTTTCATGCAATACTATCACATATTCTTGCCATATTTACTGCATTTCCATTTATGCTTGTACATATTTCAATAAATCACTGCATCCGTTTCTCATCTCCTAGCAAAGTATAAAGAAATGAGGGGTGGCTCAAGACTTTTTTTGTAATATAGTATTTTGTACTTCACCCAACAATTTGTGAGCTCCAGTGTGGTACTAGAAAAACGCAGCAATTTACACAGGGTAAGCAATCACACTCTTATCTTACATGACATTTGATTTTGTTTTACTAAATCTCCCACCGTCATCTAGCAGTTGTTTTTATGATGTATTTTTTAAAAAACCTTTTGAAATATGCAGTTTGATTAAAAAAAATTATACTTTGTGAGCAATTTTAGAATAAATTGGGAGTGCAAGAACTGTGGGAGTTCTTTGAAGAAATGAAAATCTAACCAAACTAATTAAGGGGCCAGCTAGAATAATACCATCCTCTCAAACAAACATTGATTAATCAGAGGAATAGGCGGACTAGAGATAACTCTATCGTGATCATAATTTGATACTATCAAATGAAGAACTCATCACATCTAATAAAGCTGGTAAGTTCTCAAATACCCTCTGAAATTAGTAGGATTGTGGTGTGCAAAAAGCTCAGCAATGAACTGACTTAAGAAAAAGAAAAATCATACTTCTCAACATTTGACCAAAACCATAAACTTGGAGGGGAATCTGGACACAAAGCCTGGTCTCGCAGCATAATCCAGGCTGTCACATTATTATTTTGCCCAAAACAAAGGTGAATGAATGAAGTATAATACAAGTATTTCTCTGAACAGAGGGAGACGTTGAAAGGAAATTCTCTGACAGCCCATACAGTCTTTCAGCAAAGAGTTTCATCAGCACAGACCACCCAGGGAGGAGACAGAAACTGACATACTTACCTGCATGTCATAAATGAGCGCACATGGGCTTTTAGAATCATTTTTGACTACAGTACATTCAAAACCGACCACCAAGCATACTGCTAAGTTTATTCTGAATCCATGTCCTTCCCTGTAACAGTTCCCTGGGTAAATGACAACCAGTAAAGATCTTGCTTTCATACCGTCTGCAAAATTTTAACACAATGTTTTTGTTTTGTTTTGTTTTGTTTTGTTTTGTTTTGTTTTGTTTTGTTTTGTTTTTTGGGGGGGGGGTACCTTCATTTAACCAGTAAAATGAAACTACTGTGATTAAGAATATCTTTTGAGAGTGTGCTCTGGGCAGCTCTAACAACAAAGTCTGCACAAGCTCAGGGAGAAAATGCCAACTCCACAGAGAAAGGCCCTGCCTGGGTTATCTCTACTATGTTAATGTGGCTGAAAATTTAACAGAAAAAGGAATAATTTTAGTATTGAACAGCATAATATAACTCAACTGACAAAGGCCTGACTCACATAAAGCCCTGCATCCCAGTATACCTAATAAATCATCCACAAAGAAGCAAGATAAATGAAATCCCACTAGAAAAGAGATTTTAATTACAACTATCTGGTGCATCACTCTCTCCCCATTCCATTCATTCATTGTCTTTCAAATAATGTATCTCATCAGTGCTGACAAAATCATTCTCCATCAAACAAGGAAGAAGAGCGTGTCCTTTGATAGCAGTGATGTAATTCTCTGTCTTGCTGAAGAGTGGTTTTTCTTTTAATCTTTGCAAATCCAAGTTGTGTTATACACAGTCACATGCAACAAAACCTTGAAGTGTCTATAGTATGTTAATCATGGAGGTAATAATAAAATCCAATAAAAGACAGAAGGTCTTTATTTAACTGTCTCTGTAATTTAATAGAATTATAATTTTTTTTGTACAAAATTTACCATCTTACTTCAAGTACATTTCACCAATCAGTAGCCATCTGGAAATGCCTCTGGGCAGTTATTTTGAAAAGTAAACTAACTTTAATTTCAAAATCACTGGGACATAGAATTGCCAATTAAATCGAACCAAAAAAAAAGCCTAAAAGAAATTTATACTTCTAACACTATCTCTGCAGATTTCTATTCAGGGTGCTATGAGGGCAGTGTCTCTTGCTCATATTCTCTCTACTTATCATAACTCATCTTTGAGATCTTTGATGGCATCATTGTAAAACATACTGAAGCTGTTATTCACATCTTCTGGGACTGCACAAAAGTAAAACTGGTCTAAAAGGTGGTGTTAAAACTTCAGTTGGCCACTACACCAACAGTCTCTGGTACAGAACTAGACAAAAGAAAAACTCCAAAGAAAAACAGTTTTTTCCATATAAAGCAAAGATGTGAAACTCAAACACAGAAATGTATACATAATTACACTCATGATAAACCACAAGAACAACAAAGCACATACAAACAAACAGCTCAGTCCCAGGCGCAGCTGCTTGCCTCAGTCTGCAACACCCCAGCTACACAGACACAGATGTGCCTGCAGCAGGGGAGCAACACCTGGAGCTCGTGGGGCAGTTCTTGTGATTGTGTTTCCAAAAAAAAGTCACAAGGTTTGTCACCAAGCACTTAAAGTGTAAAGGGCCAGAGGTTTTTAAAAAGCAGTGCTTAAATTGCTTTGGTACATTGCTGTAAATATGAAGATCTACTGTAAATTGATAAATAATGTGTTGTTAAAATGAGACTTTGTTTTTTTAAAGAGCTTTTTATTTCTAAGATCACTTTGTAACGTATGTTTACGCCTCTTTTAGTGTTCCTGTGCTCTACTCTTTAATTTACACAATACTAAGTGTCTATCTAAAGCTATCTAATCTCTAATGACATAATTTTATGTACCACTTTACAGGCCAACTGAAGCTACGTGCTTCACTGTTGGTATTGTCTTATATTCTCATGGCGTCACATGACTTTCCAAATCCCTGAGAATCAAAAATGATGCATAACTAGTGAACATTTTTGAGTTCAAGGAATCATAATCTGCTCATTCTCATGTCTGATGTGTTCCAGTGAATAATTCGAGATGAAGCGCATTCAAGTCAGAGGAGCAGCTTTACCTAATGACTTTCAAAGCATGCATTATAAACATGGATCAAGACTAATCAAACTTGTCACAGTCCATAGTTTTGGTTGCATTTTTTCAGTTTTGGATTATTTTTTTGCATTTGAATTTTTGGTTTCTATTTAACTTTACTGTTATTCAAATCATGACTCTCTATTTTGTGTGCTTTTGGTTTCCATGTTTATTATTAGTCTTCTCAGTGTTTCCCTGTTTTCCTTTGTCTCTGTTTGGCCTGTATCTTTAAACCTCTGTCCTTCTGTGTCCCCCAAAATTAGCTTAATGTTTAAATTTTTTTGGTTGCTTGTTTGCTTGATTTTTATGTACCGACTGTTTATCCTCTGAATTACCTTGCTGGTCAGTTTTCTTTTGTGTCTTTCTTTGAATTTGGCTTCTTACTTTTCCGGTTATCCTCACTGTATTTAAACTGCACCTGTGTCTTATTCCACTTGTACCCAATCCCCAATTAGTCCTCTGCATCTATATATATTTAGTTCTGTCTTCCTCAAGTCATCTGTGTGTGCACTTGTGCACAACCCTTATTGTTCCTTTCAAATGTATTCCTCCTTTCTCTGCTCTACCTGGAGGTAAGGGTTTTTTTCTTATTTAAAGAAATGGGAACGTGGCAGTATGCAGATGGTATGCATGTTAAGGTGTGCAGGGTAAGAATGTTTTCACGTACGTAAATCAATGATGACCTTTGTTCCAGAACTCTTGTGTTTTTTTCAGATGCTACTTTGCAAATTTAAGCCATGCTGCCATGTTCTGTTTAGGGGTCATTCACAATTATCAACATTTTCCAAAGTGTACAAAGAGCACTCTTTTTCAGACACCCCTCACCAAAAGTATCCAAAGAAAATGTTGATCTTTCTTCACGGCATTTAATTTCACCTGATTCTTTCGTATTTTAATGTAAAAGTTGTATTAAAATCACATCCTGGTGTTGAAAAATGCTAGAAATCTTGGTATCAAATATACTCTTTCCTATCAAAACAGTGTATCGTTGCCCTAATGAACAGATATATATCTACTGTATATATTAGAATTTATAGGGTGCAATAAACTATTTGAATTTTAATTTGAATGTGTACTGCACTGCGTGTACGCAAAAGGTACATGGCATCACACTGTACACAATGGCAGTGGAGCAACTGGTCTCATGCCAAAAAGTGATTTCCGGACAGCCAACAGCGAGTTTTCTCACACAAAAATTGATTGGCAACAGTGCCAGCCGCCAATCACCAGATTACGCACAAATATACAGGCCAGCATAGATGAAAATATGCCAGGAACATGTAGAACTAATCTGCATATTTTCTAAATAAAATCATCATCTTTTTCTGTGGTTTACGGCACATGGTTTCTAATTTTGATTCAGCTTTTTGGAACAATGCTTCAAGCTGGCGGCTTTCTACACCTACTGCACCGCACTCACAGTTTGTTCCTGCCTAATAAGAGCATTAGTCTTTTTGTGAATCAATGATGGTTTATTTTAGCAAATTCAATGAGGCTTTTGAATTGATCCGCCAGACTGGAGGCCATATTGCTGCAGACTACGCAATAGTGCAGTGGTGTACAAATGAACTGTTGCGTGTTAATTCTATAATTGTAAATTATAGTCCCATTAAGAGAAAAATAGGTAAAATAGGTGAAAATTTTTAGTGCCTATGACTGATAAAACAATATTGTATAAGCCTACAGTGTCATTGGGTTCTTAGTGCTATCCCTACACATCACCTCAAAATGCGATTTCAACCTATCAAGAAGGCAAAGACCAAAATGCCAAACTTAAGGCATGAAAAAAAGGGACTTTACATACCCGTGGACGACATCAAGGTGGATATGTCCAGCTTTTATACCCTGTCTATAAGTGCATTAAGAAATATGAGCAAGGTTAGAGCTCTGTAAACAGTGATGTTTGTCCTGCATATTTGTAAAGATTGTGAAGCTGACCTCGTTCATGTAAGTTTGACATTCCCCTTTTGCCTCAAGCTCCATTATTTTCTAAGAAAAAAGTTTATAAAGAAAAATTATGTGTAATTGAATGGATATTACAGAAAATACTTGTCTGCACATGGTGAAGTGGTGCCTCATTCCTAGCACGATTTTGTGAAAGGACTTGATCAATTGTAGCTACACTCAAACTGTTATTTCTAAACAATCCTTAATCTGCAGTTGCCGCCTCCAGGATTTCATACAGTCTAATATCTTTGTTTTCAAAATCTTCAGAGCCAGTACCCTCTTCAGCACTGAAATCCTGCCCCTGCCATCAGTATGTGGTAGTTTGCGGATTCTGTTAATTTTGAAAAGCAAAATCGATAGTGACTGATGAAACTCCTGCTGAAAGCTGGAAAGCTACAATATGTACATACAGTAACTTTTTGACTTACCTGTTCTCAATTTAAAATAAACAAACAGTGAACAAATGCAATTTATCTCTGCCAGTTCACCACAACATCTCAAAGTGCTTTATGATATACAGTGTACTGGAGAAAAAATAACTCTCAGGTGATCCCCTACGAGCAAGCACTTGGCACCCGAACTCCCTTTTAACAAGGTGAGACCTCCAGCAGAACCAGGATCAGGGAGGGGCAATCAACTGCTGCAGCTGGTTGAGGGCTGAAGGGTAAGGCAAGAAAACAAAGGAGAGCACAGAGAGACCAAAGATATAACACAAACTACAGGAGAGAAAGCAGTACATAGATGAGTCCTGTGGTTAAGAATGTCCAGGAAAATTCATCACTGAAAACATTTTTTGATATAATTTCATTTGACAATGTAGGGTTTTTGTTGCTTTTTTTGTTTGTCAGTTTTTTGGTTTTTTTACTTTTGCTGCAGCATGACCTCTAATTCCCCTTACATGCATTTAGACTGTTCACTTCTCTCAGATGGATAGATGGAAAATAACTGACTGAAAAGTTGTGAAAAAGATTTTCATAAAAAAATGAAATACAATAATTCGAAAAGTTTCTGTCAGCTGCAAATGGACATTTCCCTGATAGTTAACACACCTAAAATATTTACTTCTTCAGTTATTATCTGCCTCTCACGCAATGGCAGCTGGCATAGGCTCCAGACATCCCACCCTCACAAGCTGGATAAACAGTGAAGATAATGATAGCTAGGATGACGTGTTAAAACAATGAATGAAAAAAACTATTATTTTTCACCACTGAAACAACACTGCGCAAAATAACTGGTGTGGTGTAAACCTTGGTTTTGTGGTCACGGTTAGGATAATCAGTTTTAATTCTATTCACTTTATTCAATCCCAAAACTCACAATGTGTGAAGTTGGTTAAGATAAAATGTTTATTTCATTAAAAATATTGTTAATACATTTTTAATGTTAAAAACTACTTTTAAAATGAAGAAAAACCCAAGAGAAGTTAAAAATGGAAAAGTTAGATGAAATTCAAAATTTATATCATGGTAATTTATTAATGATGATTTAGAATGTTAATTGTATTATTTGGTGCTAATTCTAATCAGTATCCTGTTCATTGTTACAGAGCAGAAGGAGAGACGAGAGGGCATTCCAGCATGTACAAATTTCTTTTTTATTTCCCTATAAGAAGCCTGTGTCCTTTGGATCACCTTCGCTAGTTAATTTGAACACTTTCTTTCTTCAAAGGCACTTACACCACACTTGAGATGGGTGGTAATGAGATAAATTGCAGGACTTCATTTAAGGCACTTTTTTGCCCTTTAATCTAGTATGTGGAAAGAACTGTGGCACTCTGAGGGGATCAATAACTCTTTTTGTTGTGGACGTGTTTCCAATAATGAGATGCAAGGGACCGTGAAACACAGGCTTAGACTCAGATATATATATGCAGACATTTTCTAATGAATCTACAGATTGCTAGATGCATTGTGCTACACATGCTTGTGTGCACAGAATAACCTTGATTTAATGTATAATTGGTTTTATTTCAGTATAGCATAAGAGAAAAAGTACTTCTTGAAATGCAAGCAGGGACGTGGCATCTAAAACAACGTTTCCCATTGCCTTCCTTGGGTTTGTGTATGTTTGTATGTGTGTGTGTTGGGATTGGGGTGAAGGTAAGGAATCAGAAAACACTGAAAAACAAAAACAAATGCCAATTCCAATTAAATCCAGCTAAACTAAACTGCATAATTTTGCAGGCTGTGCTTTCAACCTTGCTTTCATTATCATACCCAACCTTCCAAGCAGGTTGCCCATATTTGCATTCACCTGGAATGATTCCTCTAAGCAATGATGGCTGATAAATTATTGAGTGGTTTTAGCTTGCCATCTATAATCTATAACAGAGCATTGCATTGTTCACAGTGCAACTTAGACAGATGGGACTACAGTTCTCTGTTTTAACAGTGCAGTCAAACATGTTAGGGGGATTTTTTTTTCTTTTATTTTTTGCCCACCATTGATCAGCTGAATTTGTTTAAAAGTAAGGAGTGATGCCAAGGTTACATCAGCTGTGTTTATGGCCCTAAAGTGCATGTGTGATTGAAAGAGGGCTGCAGAAACTGGAAAGAAACCTAGGGTGCAATCAAATCAATCAATTTTACGTAGGGAGGGTTCCTGACTGAAAGAAGTAACCTGGAAGCATCCGTGTGGCAGCCATAATAAGAACTGGCTGACTGTATAAATATTAAATAAACCTTCATTTATTACCTTTTTTCGCATAGGAAACACCAAACCATCCTTCACCGTGAGGCACCATTGATGAAAACAATCAACAGAACTGGCAAAGTGATGTAGGGAATTTTACTTTGGTCACAGAAATCCTCAACAAGGAGGAATACGGAATCACTCTCCAACAGGAAAATAAATAAAGAAAATAAGATAATTTAATTCTGTAGGTCATCCTTTTACTTTAAAATTCCAGCCTCTGTAATAAACGTATATTTTTCACCAGTGGTTCTTGTTTATATGAAATAATACATCTTGAGGTGAAATAAGATGTGCGTTCTAGTTCATCTTAATTTCAATATGACAGATATCTGCCATATTTGTTAAGGAGCCTAGAATAAGAGTCTGTGCACGGTGTGCTTTTCTTCTCATAAGTCGTTCTCTGTCGCTCCTTTCCTTCACCTCATGATATTTTCCACCAAGGTCAAGGAAAAATGATAAGGAAAACTAAGTAGGAGGTCATTTTAACCTACTTTTATCTGATAATGTCATTGAGAGGAAAATAGACAGAAGGAGGAAAATAAAAATAAAAAATGTGAAAGTATTTTTTTCTCTTGAACTGGACTCTATCTCATGATCTCAATTTATTTTTTGTTAAATGTGAAACATCTGGACAATTAAGTCATTTAAAACGTAACTTGAAAAGCACCAAGTAATGAACCCTTAAAAAAATAGGTCATTACAAATACTATAACGTAATAGAGCTCCCATAATTATATCCACTAACTTGGCAAGTTTGCATCAAGTTATTTGTGGCTACAGTAGCAGCAACAGAGTCACTCAGTTTCTCTGGAGTACTAAGTGGTCATTACTGAAGCTCATTTTGATGCAAGGCTGATACTCCTGCTGGGTCTGGATTTTTGTAAAGCTCATTCAAACATCAGAAGGACTGCAGCTGGATGGGGTGAAATGTAATGGCCTCTTTGGTACTCTTTATATGAAACCATATAAACAATTTGGAAAAAGTTTTATTTATTTATTTGCATAACCAGCCTCTATCTACACTAAATATAAAAAAAACTTTGCAGAAAATTGGCACAAAATCTAAGGTAACATCTAAAAGATACAGTAACTTGTGGTCTGTGCTACATTAAAAAACAAGTTTTATCCTTTTCTGTGTGTCTATAACTGATTATTTGAAACATTACATATTTTGCATATGCCCACAAACTATGTCTTCAGGGCTACCTAAACAGTGAGGTTCTCATGCATAGCCAGAGAAATATTTTAACTAACTAATCCAATATTGTTGCTCACAAGTCAAAATAGGCACACAGTGTTTGAGTGAGTTGTGATTTGGAACCTTATTGCCTTGATGCAAGTCTGGTTTAACTATAAAAAGACTGGATGGTTCTTAAGAGCTTCTTTTAACCCTCTATAGTAAGAACAAATGTTTCTTTTACCTTGGCATTTGTGTGTTTATACTGTAAAAACAGGTGTTACCCGCCACCAATAGTGCTTAAAGTCACAGTGAGTAAAAAAAGCAGGGTTTGACTATGTACCAAGTGTTTAAGAATATTACAGTTTTTTATGTCTCCTGGAGAAAGGTCACATGTGACATTAAGGCACATGATTTGATTGGCATAATAGATTATTTTTAACTGTAAATCAGTTATTATTACTTGAAGCAGGAATTTAAGGAAATCTGATGTGTCAATAGGTTGATCTATAAACCGCTGGAAAAACATCAAAATGAACAATTTTATTCAGTTATTCTAGCAAAGTAATATGTGGTGTGTGTATAGAACAGACATGATTTTGATGACAGCAAAACTTTCTTTCTGTTGTATTTTTTCTATATTCAGAAATGACATTTATCTGAAAAGCGTTTTAATCCTTTCTCTTCATACTGATATACAGCTTCAGATTCTTTCAATCAAAATTCAATGCAGGACCCAAGAGGTCCTGCATTGGATGTTTTCTGTCAACAAACAGAGCAGGCAGGTAGGTAGGTAAGTAGGTAAATGGGTGGGTAGGTAGAATCACAGCAATAGTTTTGAATATCAAGCAATAAGAGTTTAAAGTTTAGCAAAAAAAAAAAAAACCCTGACACCAAAAACATTCTATTCCCCCATACCTTAAAATCAGAAGAAAATGCAAAAGAAA
>VUQK01009588.1:2330-17210 GCA_015106715.1 Bujurquina vittata | reverse complement strand
GTTTGATCATGAAATATTACTAAACATTTGTCATTTGTTAAGTGTTGCCATTCATTTATAGCTGAGAAAATTCAGGTCTGAAATCAGGTATTGAAACCATAACCAATCGCAAAATTCTATTTTTGTCACTCAGACGTAAGGCTTTGGTCAGCCATCAGGTCTACACAAGTGAGTTCCCCTTCTGTGAATTTCTCCTTGCAAGCAGCAAGTTATTTTATATATTTTGTATTGCTTCAGTTCCTTTTATTCAAACTATTCTGTCTTTCAGATACAGTTGATGCAGTGATTTGTGACTGAAAGAGGTGAGTTCACAGTTGCTTTGACAGGTTTGAGTTTTCTAGTTTAAATTTTTACTTTGACAAAAAAGAATTTCAAATCAACCTGATGAGAACAAAAGTAAAAAATAAAACTAAGCGCTTAATTCTTACACATGCAGGTACAAAATCTTTTTCACAGTGATGTCGAGTTCAAACCATCCTGAGATGATACCTCGTCCTCCACTGACAAATGCAAAGAGACTGAGGATGTCAAGCTTCAAAGAAAAATGAAAGCTCTTTTCTTCTTCTCTGTGTGGGCACAAACTTGTTGTCAGCATTTACAAATTACAGTCGTCACATCTTTACAGACTTCAGTAAATTAAGTAAAACTTAAAGGCTGTCTATATTTTTCTTTTTTTTCTTAATCAAAGTCTGCCTGAATTTAAGTAAATGCGTGCCTGTTTCTGTGATTTAATACAAACATTGTTCAATCCTTGTGCTTGACATGTAGTAGGTTCATCATTTGACATTTCACAATCTGTCAAGTTATAGCAAGCATTTCAGTGTCACCTCACTTTAGGGTTTTTTTGGGCAGCAGTGATGTTGTACTGCATGGGGGCATTGGGGGTTAGACTGATTGAGCACCAATTCCTGATGCATTTGCCTCATTTGTCTCTCCTGTTTGTGCATCTTTGTAAACAGTACTGAAGCATACTGATGTTTAATTTGATCATTTTCAGTCAGTATGTTTGGCTGCAGGAAATACTAATACTAATACTAATACTTATACTAATAAAATTAAATAATTAATTGAGTTTTCTTTCCTTCACGCCAGTGACAACCAAGCTTCAATGCAACAGTGACCTCATGTGTTGAATGGATAAAATACACGTGGCCTTTAAATTTCTGTTAAATTGCTGCTAGAGTAAATCCCTGCATGTATCACCACTATTTAAAAACTTTGATGCTGAATGGTGTTATACTTTTATCAAAATCTTAATGACTTTGGAAAATGTACGCCAAAAAATCTGAGCCTTATACATTCAGACATAAAAATGAAATGTGCAGGATTGATTTGATACTTTAAAAATATCATTGCTGAAACTGAGAAAAGCAAGATGATACTGGAGAAGTGAAACAATCTTCTTCTTTCAGCTGCTTCCTTTTAGGGGTTGCAACAGTAATATTATTATTATTATTATTATTATTATTAATAATAATGCCTTAGACTTATATAGACCTAGCTGCTTTACAGTTTTGTACACTATTCATTTGCACTTCAATCATACTTGGTGGTGGTAATCTACTAAAGTTTTCAGAAAAATGGCTGATGATTCAGGCTGTGGAAACGGCAGCTGCAGGGCTGTACACATACAGCATTTCTGCCTTTCCCAGTGGTGAATTTGAATCAGACCCCAAGCTTGTTGTTCAAGGTAAGTAAAGTGTCTTATACAGCAGTGTACAACAACATCACAGTGATTAATCAAAATTAATTGTACACTGTGACAACGTGAGACTGTCTTTACAGAGTGGACAGCCTGAAACTGATACCAACACTGAGGTGGTGCAGAAATGGATTTTTTCTTCCCCGTTAATTTTGTCTTTGTGGTAAATTACTTTTGGCCTAATAGTCACTTAATTTTGCACCTTCATATTCAGACATGCTGGTCATTTAGAGAGACCTGTAATACACCACATTAATCTTTAAAATAAAAATACTTTTGACTGTTGCTCAATCCTATAGGTTAATTATATACACACAACATTTCATATAAATATGAATATGTGAATATATCCAAACTTTTGACTAGTACTGTATGCCCTCCTTTTAGGTGCTGGATTGTCTCAGGGGCATCTCTGCACAGCCTGCACCTGGGGTCTTGTCTGGTGTGGTAGACACCAGCCTATATCGTTCTTGTGCTCAGAGCTTGTTCTTGTGCTGCCATGATTAGTGCCTCTGTGCTGTCTTTCAGCCCAGCTTTGTCCAGCCATTGGTAGGATTTTTCCATATCGGACACTTTTTCTATCTGCTGGTGGTACATGCCGTGCAGAGGCCTGTCCTTCCATTCTAATTCCTGAACTTTCTCCTCTTCTTTCTCAGATTTCTGCTGCCGAAAGTACTTACTGAGCACATGCTCCTTTGAGGCCAGCTTCCTGATGTACTCATGGAGTTTTGTTGTTTCATCCAGGATAGTGGTTCTTATACTCACATCCATTTGGGACTGAGGAGAGGAAGGACAAAAGACATGCCCAGTACATATTTAACCATATGGCACTTTAATTCATAAACTTTAAGAACTTTATCTACCTCACATTCATGGCCAATTTAGACTCACCAACTAACCTAATATTGGTGTTTCTGGACTTTGGAACGAAGGGACAAGGCACAGAGCAAACTAAGTGCAGAAGGATAATCAAATCAGCCAGATTCACATGGATTTAAATATTCTTTAAAAAAACATAATGATAATATTTTAATAAGTTAATAAGTTATTTTATATTCTTTGTATTGCTCCTCTTACTCAGACTATTCAGTCTCTCAGATACAGTTGCAGATGCAGTGATTTGTGACTGAAAGAGGTGAGTTCACAGTTGATTTGACAGGTTTAAGATTTCTAGTTCAAATTTTTATTATTCAGTTACTTTGACAAAAATGAATTTCAAATCAACTTGATGAGAACAAAGGGAAAAATAAAGTGCAGCGCTTAATTCTTGAGTCCTCGTCCTCCACTGACAAACACAAAGAGACTGAGGATGTCAAGCTTCAAAGATAGATGGAATAATAAAAAATCATAGCTTTTCTTCTGTGTGGGCAAAAATTTGTTGTCAACATCTACAAATTACACTTGTCACATCTTTATAGACATTATTATATTAAATAAACCTCAGAGTCTGTCTGTATTTTCTTTGTTTTTCTTAATCAAAGGCTGCCTGAATTATAGGAAAAGGGCATGCTTGTTCCTGTGGTTTAACACAAACATTAACACAATTCTTGGGCTTGACATGACAGTAAGGTTCATCATTCACCAAATTCACAATCTGCCTTAAGAGAGGAAATTAGAAGTATTTTGGCATGGGTGGGCAAACTTTTTGACTGATGCTCCACATTGACTTATTGAAATTTGATGAGTTGGGCCAGCACCAGAAGCATAAATATCAAACAAACATAAAAAAGACATTACTGTGTTAATACTGTACTTACATTTACTTCTAGTGGGAATAGTGTTGTTTTTGCCAGTGCATCAAAGTCTGGTATTAGTTTTGATTTAGCAATGCTCAGAATCCTCAACATCAGTCATAATTATGTTATGATTTCATTTGGGCAATTCTGTATCAGTCTTCAGCAGCCCAGATTAAAAAGTGCAGCATGAAAGGCATTCAGACATTAAAATGAAATGTGCAGGATTTATTTGATACATTGTATAATACCATTGCTGAAACTGAGCAAAGCAAGAAGATACTGTACATGTGAAACAACATTTTTCTTTCAGCTGCTTCCTTTTAGGGGTTACCACAGTACCTACATCTCACCCTATCCCCAGCATCCTCGCCAGGTACACGAACCCTCTGCATGTCCATGAATATTCTCTGTGGTCTACCTCTATTCCTCCATCTCGGCCTCCCGTCTTTTTGTTAGTGCTACCTCTCTAAACCATGCAGTACAACATAGCAGGTCTCATTACCATCCAACCCGGTCTCACGGCAGTTCACCATCTTGTAAATTGTTACTTTCACCCTTGCTGCAGTCTTTCAGTTACAAATCACCCCCGATACTTGTCTCCACCCACTCCATCCTGCCTGCAATCTCTTCTTCACCTCTGTTGTGCATTGTTCGTGCATTTTCACCACTTCCCTCACTATCATTCACACACAAATATTCTTTCTTATACTGACTCTTCTAGAGAGAAGTGGCATGGTAGTCAGTAGAAAGTCTCCAGGCTCTCTTCCACCTGCTCCCTACTCTAACTACAGATAACAATGTCATATGCAAACATCATAGTCCACAGAGACTCCTGCCTGACCTCATGTGTCAACCTGTCCACCATGATTGCAAAAAAAGAAGGGACTCAGAGTTGGTCACTGATGTAGTCCCACCCCATCTCAAAGTACTCCTTCCATCTTCTCAGTACACTGTCCTAAGTTATTAGTATATTTCCATGCCTATTCTTAATTATCCTAACCTGCTGCACATCCTTTCCAGCTCCATCTCTTTGTCTAGTCCTTTTCTCCTTCTTAACTGTCCATCGTCACAACATTTGCTATCTTATTCTTTTCTAGTGCCAAGGATTACCTTACACCTATCCTTCCAGTACTCTTATCGACTTTCTTCATCTCCCTGGCTATCCCACATTTTTTTCTTTGCTAAGCTCTTTTTTGTTTTACCTGTCTGGCAGCTTAAGCAAGCAAAACTATAGTCTGCATGCTGTATTGAGTCAGACACTTTTGCTTTGCCAAGAGGATCTTTACAAAGGCTCCTCTTGTTTTTATACACTCTTTGTTCATTTTATTTACTGATTTGGCCATGATAGGTTTACCTATACTGGAGCTAATGGTTGGAAAAGACGTGGCAAAAAAGGAATGATAGAAGGGTGGGGTGGTCATAAGAAAAAAGAGAGCAGATATGCTGCGTCTGTAACAAAGCACACAAAAAAGAATAAACACACCCGCAAGACAAAAATGGAAATAGAAACAAGCACACAATCTTGCTTTGTTTTTTTGTGTGTGAGAGAGCAAATGTATGTGTATTGTGTGTTTGGCATGAAATTAACTTGGTACTGAGGGTGAGAAGCTGCAATGGCACTCCCCCAGAAGCCAGAGACAGACAGAGAAGGACCCAGAAGACCCAGACCACCCACCACATCCCAGGAGTGCTGAAAAACTGAAGCCACACATCCCGATAATATCCACATGCCAACCACAGCAGAAGGAAGAGGGAGGCCTAGCCAGAGCCCCCACAGCCAAAGGGCAAGAGCACCACAGAACCAGAGGCTGGCCACCCCAGCGCAATCCGAGAACGGGGCCCAGGGCCTCATGCGCCCAAAAGTCACCCGGTACCCACATTGAGAAAGGATATGGAGCATTCATTAACAAATCAAAAGGCTATCAAAACTTTAAATTTATCTTCCACTTATAACTTTTTTCGTAAACCCTAACCCTAACCCTGGCTCACTTGGCTCATTTGTCTGTTTGTTTTTGTTTTCTTGGATACTCTTTACTGTATACTTGTTTTTGTGAAACTCAGTGAATTCTTTTTGAGAGAGAGAAAAAAAAAGAAGAAAGAATCACCCAGCACCCGGCGGAGCCCCCCTTGCCGCTGCCAAAGAGGCCCAAGCCACTCAGACCAAAACCCCCAAGGAAGGGGGTCAGCAACCACACCCAATCACTCGGCCACACGGCCCAGAACTGCAAAGCGCTCACGACTCAGAGAGGGGGCAGCAGCAAGCGGGAACAGCCATGTCCTACTGGGGTCAAGGCTCAGCTAACCTCTTAGAAAAGTCTCCTTGTTTCTTTCCTGTCTTCTTGCCATTGACCAGAGGAAACACCAAACACCTTATTTGTAGTTTTCCTGAACACTAAGCTGTACTTTCACAGTCATCTGGCAACATTTCTCTATCACGCAGAGCCTGTCTCAACTCCTCCCATTGCGCTGTGCAACATTCAACCAACCATTTAATTCTATAATCACTCTCTTCCTCGTCTTGATATCCAAAGTAGCCTACAAACTCCAATGTTGCCTTGCTACATCCTCCCTCGTCACCACCATGCAGTCTCCTGTTGCACCTTTTGGATAATCTGTAGTCTCCTTGTGTGCGCCTTGTCCACATTTATATGCCACCCTGTTTTCCTCCCTCTTTTTAAAATATGTGTTCCCCACAGTCATACAGTGACAACATTCAACATCACACCTTTGATTTCCAGCTTCTGATGGTCCAGGTAAAATTCAATTTTAATGACTCAGCAAGGTAGCCACCAGTCAGCTTGAGAACATGTTTAAAGTAAAGGATGTTACAAACAAAGTTTTTTCCCCAAGAGTTTTCAGATATCTTGCTCTTATCAGAGTGGTGCTTCCTAAACTCTTAATTATGGGAGTGGATTTCCTTTAGCAATTACAGAAAGACTGTAGAAATGGAAATGGACAAAGTCAAAACACAACATCAGGAGGATTTAGACCCATGCAAAACTGATTTTACAGAATAGTAAAATGACACTGACTGCATTTTATATATATTGCACTTTCTTTTTCCTTCAAGGATCATTCTGTACCAACTTATGGTCAGTAAGACTTAAGTCTGAACATTAGTACAGGTAGTTTTAATCTACATTCACTGGAAAATTTACACCTTGCTCCTTTTATCTTCAGAGGTGCCTTAAAGAGGACATATCCTGCAGAATCCACTTTTTTAGCCCTTAAAATTCTTTACATTTTTTGTGTACTTTGAATGTCTAGAAGTGCAGAAAATTTAAATGTATTCTCTCTCTTAGATATATTTATATTCTTTTTGGGTCATAATTTTCAGTCTGTTCAGTTTTCTCTATTCCCTGTTACATTTTCTTATCTGTTATGTCAGTATTTGCTGTGGAACTGCTAAACAAGGGCATGGACTTTTAGCTATCCAATTTAATGAATCCTCCTTTTTTTCTTGCAGCGAATTTGTAGTCCAGTTCAGTTCAATTCAGTTATGCTGAAGTTTCAAGTAGACAAGTCAAAATGTTGGTTGTTGAGTGTATTAAGCCACACAATTCCTTACATCACCCCCCTCTTCGAAGTGCCTGGTTAAATTTTTTTTCTCTGAATGTACTCACATCAGCAGGGAAAGTCCTCCTTGTTTCTCTGCCGGTAGATTATCGTATCGTTGCTATCAAACTACAAAAATGGCCGAACGGGGTGGAGTGGAAACTGGAGGGGGCGGGGCTTGAAACGAGTCGCTCTAAGACGCGCCTCAGAACAAGTGTAAAAGAGGGGTCTGTGGAGCTACAATTGCAGTTCTACTTTATATAGACCACAAGCGAATGATGTACAACTATATGAAAAAGAAGGATTTAAAAGCATGACACGTGTCCTTTAATTCTTCATGGCGCTACTTGAATTCATGATAGCATGTAAATACAGACCATGATAGTTGCTGCAAATGTGTTGGCTGCATGCCCATGATGCAAATCTCCCATTCCCTCACTTCCTAAAAGTGCTGTTTTGGATTGAGGTCTTGTGACTGTTGAGGCCACTTGAGTACAGTGAGCTCACTTTCATGCTGCAAAAAACATTTTGAGATGAATACGAGCTTTGTGACATGGTGCGTTGTTATGCTAGAAGGAGATGGTAGACTGTGGTCATGAAGAGATAGACCTGGTCAGCAACAATACTCATGTAAGCTGTGAAGATCAGTTAGTACTAAGGGGGGACAAAATATCTCCCACACCATTACATCACCATCCATGCTTTTATATTGTTCACGCCAACTCCTAAGACCACCATCTCAATGTTGCAGCAATGTTTTTTCAATCTTCTATTGTCTAATTACGCTGAGTCCATGTGAACTGTAACCTTCTTTCTTGTTCTTAGCTGACACGAGTAGCAGCCTGTGTGATCTTCTGCTGCTGCAGCCCATCTGCTTTGAGGTTTCATGTGCGTTTTGAGATGCTCTTCTGCATACTTAGATTGTAACAAGTGTTTTTTTGAATTACTGCCTTCACCTGGAATCAGTCTGGCCACTTGCCTCTGAGCTTTCCTCTGTCTAAATGGTGCAAAACATATCTCTAATTTTTTTTATTTAAAGCTGCAGCAGAAGTTGACTTATCAGTCAACTAATTTAGTCTAGTAAAATCTCAATAACTAGATTGCTCTGATCGTTTGTACTGACATTTATTGCATTCAAAGTAAGAAACGTCATAGTGAAATATCTCAGCAGCTAATAGATATTTAAGGTCCCTCTCAAGCACATTTCCGATGATTCACAGTTTCCCCTCGTTGCTATCTTGCCAATCTACATTAGTTTTACTTAGTTTCTAATACAGGTTGGCTCATTTCAGCTTCATTTTATGTGGGGGTGGTATGTTACATACAGATTATATAAATCCACCTACTGGTTATAGTTAAGTCAAGTAGTCAGAGAAATACAGTGGAAAAAGATACGACGTGACAATACACTTGAATAAAAGTACTTCTTCAAGTTTCTGACCAGCATTGAATAATCCACTCACACTTTCCCATGGTCAAGATAAAACTCAACAGTTCAAGAGAGTTAAAAAACAAAACAAAAAAAACTGTCAGGCCTGTCAAAATAGGAGTGGCATCCAGCGTTGTCTTTTTCCTGCTGTAGCCCATCTGCTTCAAGGTTTAATGTGCTGTGCACACCATCCATTCATTTTCCTCTGCTCATCTTTTTCAGGGTCTTGGAACATCTGGAGCCTATTCCAGCTGCCATAGGGTGAAAGGTGAGGTACAGCCTGCTCCATATTTTTGAACCCAGGACCTTCTTGCTGTGAGGCAACCACCACTCCACTGTGCTTCTCAGCTGCATACCTTGGTTGTAATGAGTGGTTATTTGAGTTACGGGTGCCTTCTTATCAAGGCAACAGTAACTGGAGAATTCTGGTCATTCTCTTCTGACCTCTGACATCAACAAGATATTTTCACCCAACGAGCTGCTACTCAGTGAATATTTTCTCTTTTTCAAGCCATTCTTTGTAAACCCTAGAGATGACTGTGTTGGAAAAACATCAGTAAATTAGTGAGTTTTGAAATACTCAGAATAGCACATCTGGAACCAAGAACCACAGTCAAAGTAGCTGTAAATTTTCTTCCCCATTTTGATGAATGGTTCAAACTTTATGAGCTCATCTTCAAAATGTCTACATGCATTGAGCTTCTGCCATGTAATTGTCAGGTATACCTAATGAAATGGCAAGTGAGTGTTTATGTTAGCCAGGATTTTCCCTAACACAGAACAAAGTCCAACTACCATACACACAATTTTAATCTGATGAGTTGGATTATGGTAAGGGCCAATTAAAAAATTTAATTAACATTTCTTTTTTTTTTTAACTCAATCAAAACACTCAAGAAACCCCAAAAATTAAAAGTGAGAGAGGCAAAACAAGTACAGAAGTGATGCGAATGCAAAAGATGTCTACAAATGTGTCTACAAATGTGTCTACAAGAGTGACGAGCAAAACTCATTTAGAAAAGTAAACAATTTGCATTCCTGGTGCAACACCCACGTTTGCGTGTTGTTTGCCTTCCTAGTTTCATATCGCACATTACAACACGGCTCATCGTTTTTCTGTTCCAGTTATTCGTTATTAATCTTCATTTATCACGTGTCTTTACTTCTAATAGGAAAGCATTGCTGAGTTTACCAATTCACATCTTGGTAATCTGATATTTTTATAATGCACTCCCTCAAACTGCCTGCCTTATCTTTATCATCTATTTCCTGTCAACTCAGAACTCATCATACCAGAAAAAGAAAACCACAGAATTAGTAAGCTTAGTGAAAATGGAAAGATTTAAGCAGCAATAGCATCATCAACAACCACAAGTAACCGCGAACAGAGTTTTTAGAACTGTACACTCATATAGCTCTCTACTGGAGCAAATTATCTCTAAAGCAATCAAATACAGTAATTCCATCCATTTTGTCTGCTTTTACATAACATACAATAAAAATAAATAGAAGCCTTCAATATAAGACCTTAATATTCTAAACAGCAAATGAAAAAAAAGTTCACACCTGTGACAACACAGAGTGGGTCTGGAGATATTACAGTACATGTACGTTAACCTAGGGTTCAGTGTTTTCACACCCGCAAGCAAATTACAACATCAGGAAATGCTAGAAAGAAGCAGTTGATTGTAAAGGTGTTATTCTCACGATTCCACAAGGCAGACACTTTGCAGAGCATATTTTGTCATAGGTTATGTTCACAACGCAACACCTGCAAACTGGGTTGAAACATTAATATTGAGCAATATTTTTCACAAAAGACCCAAGCACACAGAACATGATATGGTACTTCAGTTTCAACTATGACTCATGACATTGGGCAACATACAACACTGGTCTTCACAATTCTTGATTTTGGTTTACACTTGCTGTAAAAACGTTTCATAATATGAATGAATTCAATAAAGGCAACAGGTAGTGAAGTTGATTTTACTACAGAGGATGTTGAACCTTTCTGTCATTTGAACCTGCTTCTGGTTTCTCTGTTAGTTCTCTGCTGATTGTGTAACTTTCTGCTTTTATCTTCCGTTTCTTTCCACCTTCCTCCTTTACTGGTTTGCAGAGAATAGGAACTGTCAGTTAACTTTGTCATTGCATTTGTTGGGAGCAGAGCTTCTCTGCAGGATCATTTTACTTTTATGGTCACATACTTAAAACTTGACCGGTCACGTCAGGTCATGTGACACACTGGGAGCCGGTGTGACTTTACAGGGAACGCCTAAAGTTAGAACGGACGGCCTCATGTGGTTGAACCGCCCTGCAGAAATGCACAGATAGACTGCAGAGTTAACATCAGGTGCAGTTTGCTTTTGCAGAAGTGGTGCAGATGACCACGCAGGTGTTTCACCCCATCACAGTAAGAGAATTAGTTGTTTACATTCATGACAGGTTGCAGGTTTGCAGAAAGCAGCTCACTGTGGTCGTTTGTGCTCGTGCTTTTCCTCCCTGCAAAAACACTGATCCACTGACTAAATGGTGTCAGACATGTTTTACCTAGGCTGATTCAGATTGCTTTAACATATTTTACACACATTTATGGCATATCACAATAACAGACACAGAGAATGGTAATAATAATGATAAAAAAAAGCTAAACATAAGCACATTCCATGTCTGATTTGGGCTGCCATTTAGAAACCACAACCTCAGAGTATGTAACATCGTCAGCATGCGCATCATCTCGGTGCTTGTTACTGAATAAAGGAGAGACATCTCTGGATGGTTTCAGCTTGACATCAGAGTAGACCACATCCTATAAGTAAGTGTGAGACAATGTGTTAATCACTTCTTTAAATAAACCTTATTAATTCAAGTTCAAAAATGTAGCCTCAAACCACAGAGCTCACCTCATCTCTCATAATACCAGACTGTCCGGCTTCATCTCTCTGCAGACCAGATGTATCTGAAAGACATACATGTTTTAGTGCAGCAAAATGGAAATGAATCCAGTGATGTTTTCAAATGGAATTTGTAAAACATCATTTCAAAACAGCATTTGAAAATGTTGCACGTGTTCTCACCAATGACGGCACGATGCCTGACTGAAGAATGACGTCTGCGTAAGGAAACAAAAGTGGTATGAATTTTTTTTCTACAGGTGATTTGGTGATTTAGAAGAGAAACTAGGTCTTCAGCTACAATTCTAAGTTTAGAATAATCTGCTGATTAGAATTTAAATTTAATAGTTACTGAAGGGACTGCTAAATGGCTCAAAACAATAAAACCAACTTAACCACCGTATGCAGTTTCTCAGAGTCTGAGGTTTCTTAACACTTAACGTCTTGGCCCTAAAATGTGTTTTCTTCCTTTGTGGTGACTTTTTAACCAAAAAGCAGATGGAGCACCAAAATCTGACTCTGTCAAACATATGTCTAGAATACAACTAATGCAAACATACACTCACCTCCTGATGTAGATGAGAAAAGCCACAGCCACCATGATGGCAAGTAGCAGCACAACAGCGATCGCTATAGCAGGAACCATCTCTGCTGTTAACTGCTTTTCTGGCAGAACAAAGCACGATTACAGATGTTAAATGATCTCACTTATTAACTAGCAGCATCTGAGTTGTGTTACTCACAAATTACAAGAAATGAAGGGTATAGTAGTTACCAATCTAGTGACGAAAACTCCCAGCTTCAATTGCATAATCACACGCTACTTTCATGTTTTACAGTATAAAGATTGTACAAACGACACGTGGCTCCTTTAATCATGGATAATAGTAGACGCTGGTCCTAGTTTTATGTTAAATTCAATGGAACACCAAACACAACAGGTTATTTAAATTGTATGCTTTGTTCGTGTCAGTTTCATTTTGAAGGCTGTATCTTATACAAAACATATATTATTTTAGCAGCTCGGTACATAAAAACACTGTAAATTCTTACCTTGAACATCAAGTTTGGTGGTTCCTTCAAATGTACCACTGGGAAAGGTGGAAATGCTGCAGGTGTAGAACCCTTTATCGTTCATTTCCACATTCTTAATTATCAATGAATATTTGTGTAACTCCACTCTCTCCTTCAGTGGAGAGTCAGAAATATTCACTCCAAAAATATGGTGGAAAACAATAATGGTTCCTTTCTTTTTTTCAGTTCCTTCTCTTTCCCGGAAAGCCCACTGAACCTGGGTAATATTGGTATGTGTTGATCCTTGGCTTAACCAACACGGCAGGGTGACATCTTTTCCGAGGTATCCAGTCACTTTAGGTGAGACGTTGGCTCTTTGTGCTGCAAAAACTGCCAAAAGATAAATGAAGACAGAAAGAGGAAGGGAAACACAGATGGAAATAGAAAAGTATTGAGTATTTTAGAAAAGTCGTATAAAAACATAAAACTAGGCCAAGATTTAAAAGGATGAGACTTACGTGGGAACAATGTAATATAAATTAGCTGCAGAAGCAGGTGGGATGGTCCTTTGGGTGTTTTCATTGCTCACAACTACAGGAACTGATAATATTAAAAAAAGGAGAGAAGACTTAAAGATCACGCAGTACCCCTGATTAGGTATGCTAGCTTTCAAGATGAACTCAAAGAAACTTACAAAGTCAAGATTAAAACCTGGAGACGAGACTGAAATATTAGGCCACTGAAAAAGAGGAACATAAGCTCATAAGTCCTTAAATGCAGCGACTAAAAACACGAGACATTAACCATAAAACCACTGCTTCAAAATAACTCAGTTGACTAAAACACAAGACATGAAACCAAACATTCCTTTGGGATGAACCCTTACGTTTTGTACGCTTCAAAACTAATTTATCTGCCAACTGACAAAAAATATATGTGTTTTTTAATTTAAAAAAGTAAATTAAAAAACCCAACTTACCCATTAAGGGGAATTGCATAGCCACCATAAGAAACTATTTTTTGTCCTCTATCAGAACTCTTACTGGAAATGTATATGGGGCCCAAACCCTCACTCAGCTACATGTAGTTAACTCTGTCATTTCCAGTCCTAAGTAGTGCGCATGTCAGTGTACGCCTCTCTGCTACCGTTCATGTTCTGCTCAACAGTGACCTCGTGTGGTCAAATCAGGATGATATCGTGCAAACATTGAGTTGATTTTTACTTTTTTTATTGCTAGAAGAGAAACAAAAATGCTGATAAAAATAATGTTTCCGCCTGTGCGCATTACGCCAAATCCCACTTTGTGTGTATGAGAGCATCCGGAGGATGTAAGGCTCAAGCTATTTCATTTTCTGTTATATAAATTACGCCAAATATATAAATAAAGCATTTGCAGGTGTGAAAATGCTTCTTTCGGTTCTCCTTTATTTGAAGTTAAGATAACATCAAGTTAAAAACTTATTGACCTGTAGGGGTTGCAATGTTGCTTGCTTTATAAAAACACATTTATGTCTGGATTTGAGTGTTTGCGTGTGAAGGAGAAAAAAGTAGTGGGTATTAGAGCAGACCTCATATGAGGAGCTCAAAATACATCACAATGCAAAATGCTGTGCCACTTCCTCCTGTGAATCTTTTTTTAGCCCTGAGGAGCAGAATAAAATTTTTTGAACTTAATGTTTATCTTGATTGCCTTCAAATTGTACACATCTGTAAAGCTTGACATTGCACTGTAAAATTTTGTGCATTTATGACATATGAAGATGTCACAGCTGTCTCAAGGACTGCATTTTACCACAGAGACATAAACAAAACATTGTGACAACAGGAACAGCTTGACTGTGACAGCTGGCAAAAAGATTTTCAGAACTGTGGTTGTGGTGTCAAACGGAATATGTTCTCACCAGTGGTCGCCATGGTTAACACGTCTGCTGAATGCTTGTGGTATGGTGTTTACATGCAACAATTCAGGCTTAATTCCCACTGTTGCTTTTGCTTCTTTTAAACATCAGCGTTTGATATGTTGATAACAGTGACAAAGAAACAGAACGATTTTGAGCCTCACATCAGTGACCTACTGTCACTGACAACATGAGCTCAAGGAGTCCCGTATTGTTATCTCCATCAGAGTCACGGGCTACATTAGTCCAAAATGACCAACTGAAAATCAGGGGATGCAAAGCTCTGTCAGTTTCAAGCTGTTTGAACTCAGCTTGTTGCATGTATGTAAATTAGACATGTACTGGGCAAGGTGGAAATAACTGATTCAGACACAACTCTGCATCCTGATTTTCAAGCCAAAGCACACAAAATGTCTTCGTACTGCAGACACCGGCCCTTTGAACACTGTAAACACAGCACTAGGATTTAATTCAAATGCGGAGCGAAATGCAGACTGATCAAAAAAACAAAGTGGAACTAAAGGTCAGCTTTACTGTAAAAGGAGAAGGAAAAAGTGCTGACTACAAAAAAACAAAAAAAAAAAAAAAAAACAATAACAAAGAATAAAAATCAATTTTTTTTTCTTTTTTTTTTTTTTTTTTTTTTTT
>VUQK01009585.1:2174-12923 GCA_015106715.1 Bujurquina vittata | reverse complement strand
CTCACATCTGACAGTGACTGTCTCACCGCTGAATATCTGAGTCCAGGATGGCTGCAGGGTCACAGTGGGCTTAATGGGACCTGTTCACATAAAAATATCCAGTTAGGAGAAAAATAACAGCATAAACCACCTACTATTCATACCACTAGTGCAAAGAACTGGACAGCATCTTCTGCCGAGTCCGGTGCCTAATGTCACAGTCATAAAGGGCCTTGGATTCACAAAAAACTGAATGGGATCTCTATTTTTGCTAACGTGTCGCATCTCTCCACATAAGCTTGTTCTGTCTCAGATCAGCAGAAAAATATAATTAAACTCACGAGTTTCCTCCACGGTGACTTCATTGCTGTCCTCAGAGAAGAAAGCTGGATCTCCTCTCCCTCCTCTGCAGTGGTACAGACCTCCTTGTGAGACTCTAATATCTCTCTTTGCTTTATTTCCTCTCATGAGCTGAGCTTTAGAAGAGACTGAATCATGTCTGAACCAGTCAAACTTCCAGCCGGCAGAGCCCTCCACAGAGCAGCTCAGTGTCACGCTGGTCCCTGCTGGTATGACCTTTGACCTTTGTGCTGTCAGTGTGGCTCTGGGCTTACCTGCTTTTGATGTTACAGGAATAAACAAATCAATTAATCGAAATAATTATATCAACAAAAAGACGCAGGTGATGCATCAGACTGTCTCACTACCAAACTACATGACAGATTCCCTCTAATTTAGCCTGGAGCCTTTATCAGCTGTCAGTGGGAGAAAGGTGTGTCAGTCCATCACAGGTCTGACAGGCTCCCAGAGGCAGAGGAAGAACATGCACCCTGAAAGACCACTGCCTGGTCAGTTGATTCAAAACAAGAACTTTCTTGCTACCGTGCTAACCATGCTACTGCTAACGTGCTTTTTTTTATCCACAATCCATCCATCTGCTCAATCTGAGACCTAAATTGGACTATTATGCACAATGCACAATGTAAATTATTATATTATATTATTCTATGTATAGTGTATAGTGTGAATTACTTATTTTTATTCTCCATATACAATGTTGTTTGTTTGTATGTTTTGTTTTGTTGTTCTTATTAACGGCTGAAGGTACAAAATACATTTCACTGTACATTGTACTGTGTGTAACTGTGCATGTGACAAACAAACATTATTTTATCTTAACCACTGCATCGTGTAAAACTGATCAATTCAGCATTTTTTAAGCAACAAAAAAACACTGCAGTAAAATCTGCTTATTGGTTCTTTTGTTGCTAAACTGCGGTATATAATAAACATATTTAGTTGGTTTATTTAGATAGATAACATTTTAAGACAATATCCTTTAATTTGTATGAAAGATGTCTTCCTTTTAACTACTCAATGGGATAAATGAGCTCGGACTGTAGTGCTGAGGGCACTCCGCCACCAAGAGAGGTGTGCTACGGGGTGAGATTAATGGGTTAGTGAGCTATGTTATGCTTAAAGTCAGACCTTTCTGTGTTTTGATGTTCTCTGTTTAACTGGCTCAGTCAGTGATACCTGCGCAGGATATATGCATGGTTTATTTTTTACCTACGCACATCAATAGTATGCATGGTTATTTATCCAACATTAAACTTCTGATATTATCCCTACAACATACTAAGTTAATGTGTCAAATAATGTAATGTAATCTTGACACTAAATATCACTCATTGGTGAGTACTTTCAATATTCAGAGGTTTTTGCCATCCATTTAAAAATTATACATTGCAATTATGAAGCTTTATAGGTGCTAACTGTCATTTTAGCTGTTGGTATGTGGTTGCCAGGCAATATGATGCTATTATAAAATCTGATAGCACTGAGTGTTTCCTTTCATTTGCCTCATTTTACTCCGTTTATTACTCTGCATTAGTTATTATCATTCTGTTGCTCTCTACAGTGTGTCTTTTGTCCTCTCTCTCCCCTCCCCCCCAACCGACCGAAGCAGATAGCTGCCCCTCCCTGAGCCTGGCTCTGCTGGAGGTTTCTTCCTGTTAAAAGAGAGATTTTCCTTTCCACTGTTGTCACTGCTACCCCGACAGCTGTAATCTCCACTGTGGGACTCTGAAACTCTGCTGATCCTGTATTCACTGGATGTTGGAGACCTGTTTGTGTTGGGTGCTGTCCATTCATATTTCCACACCTTTCCTTCACGTCCTTCAATCTCACATCTGAGGCTGATTTTCTCACCACTGAATATCTGAGACCAGCTGGGATGCAGTTTCACTTCAGTCCTCTTGGAAACTGCTCACAGAATACACGATGAATTCAAACTAAGCAGAAAGTGTTTCCAGTTATTTTTATTATCTTTAAAAAAAAACTCAAATGAAATCAAATGAGTCATATGATGATTTAGTGCACAAAGCCTCCACTGTGTGACCGAACTACTTTAAATAACATTTTGAGCCTGTTTTGAGTGCCAGCCTTCTGATTGGAAATGTAAAAATAATTCATTCGTTCATAAAAAATCAAAATAAAAAAACAGTTCATGTCATTCACTTGTGATCAAAGTGATCAACATTCTGTTATTAAAACTGACCTAGTTCATTTCATGTTGTTTTACTCTAGATTAAAAATAAGAATAATGATGATAAAAAAAATAATAAATAAATATAAATAACTCACCAGGTTCCTGGATGGTGACCGGTTCACTTTCTGTTATGAGTGAATTTGTCCCTTTTATCATTCCTCTGCAGGTGTATCTGCCTCCTTTAGAAACACTCAGCACTCTGTCTGATTCATCAGCTATTAATGACTTATTTTCAGATGAGGTTTCTCTGAACCAGTGATATTCTATGTCGTCAGAGTGCTTCACATTACAGGTCAGTGTTACGTTGCCCCCTGATGGTACTGTTGTTCTGTCTGCTGTCACGTCGGCTTTGTCCTTTTCTGCGAGCTCAAAAAGCACTAAAACAAGAAAACTGCAGTCACTGAATGTTTCCTGCAAATTAAAAGGATGTGAATCATCTGCTGCAGCCTTTTGTGATCACCACATCTGAACCACTATCAACACCAATAGTGTCCTTTCAGTCCTCAGACACACAACGCAGTGACGTGTTTTTCTTTCATACCTGTCTGCATGTAAAACTTTTCTATTTGTTTCACAATAATTAAATATAATTATAGCAATTAAATAATTAATCCAATTATTAAAAGCACTGCAATCATTTTAAAGGGACTCATTCTTATTCTCACTGAAAGTGTTCACACAGGACTGTGACGGTGCATTTACTCATGATGCTGTTGTATGCTGCATGTTGTATGCATGATGCTATTTGTATGAAAGTAACAGACTTTGTGATGAGCTCAGAGACAGAGCAGCACTGTGTTTCTGAAAATTAAGATGAAAACTGCAGATATGTCAATTCAAATTCTTGTGCACTAATCTGGAAATTTTATAATTTCACACGTTCAGAAATGTGTTGAGTCTGTACAAAAGGGAATTCTAGTTGTTGATGATGTTGTCATATTTTATTTTCATCTTTTCTTTAATTTATCACCCATATACACACTGATCAGGCATAACATAATGACCACCTGCCTACTATTGCTGCAAAAACAGACCTGACCCATCGAGGCATGGACTCCACTAGACCCCTCAAGGTGTGTCTTCACCAAGATCTTAGCAAGAGATTCTTTAAATTGTAAGGTGCGGCCTCCAGGGATCAGACTTGTCTGTCCAGCACATCCACACATGCTTGATTGGTTGAGAGCTGGGAAATTTGGAGACCTCAAACTTGTGGTTGGTCCTCAAACCAATCCAGAACCTTTTTTTTTTTTGCAGGGTGCATTATCCTGCTGAAAGAAGCCAGAGCCATCAGGGAATACTGTTTCTATGAGAGGGTGTACATGGTCAGCACCAATGATTAGGTAGGTCATACGTGCCAAAGCAACATCCACATGGATGGCAGGACCCAAGGATTCCCAGCAGAGCATTGCCCAAAGCATCACGCTGCCTCTGCTGATTTGCCTTCTTCTCATAGTGTGTCCTGTTGCCAGATGTTCCCCAGGTAAGTGAAGCACACACACGGCCATCCTTGTTATGTCCAAGAAAATGTGATTCATCAGACTAGGCCACTTTCCTGTGCTTTCTGGTCCAGTACCAATGCGCAGGGGCACATTGTAAGTGCTTTTGGCAGGTGATGGGGTCAGCATGGGCGCACTGACTGCTCTGCAGCTATGCAGCCCCATAGACAAACTGTGATGCACTGTGTGTTCTGATGCCTTTCTATCAGAACCAGCATTAACTTTTTCAGCAATCTGAGCTACAGCAGCTCATCTGCTGGATCAGATCACACAGGCCAGCCTTTGCTCCCATGTGCATCACTGAGCCCTGGCCACCCATGACCCTGTTGCTGGTTCTCCACTGTTGGACCATGTTTGACAGATACTGATCACTGCAGACCGGGAACACCTCACAAGAGCTGCAGTTTTGGAGATACTAGCCATCACAGTTTGGTCCTAGTCAAACTCACACAAATCCTTACGCTTGGCCATTTTTCCTGTTTGGCTGATCAGCATTTAATAACTGAAACTTTGGCAACTTAAAACAAAAACATTATAAAAACATAAATGCTAAATTCTTCACAGAATATCACACATTTGGGAAAAACAGGACAGAAAAACGACTTCTTACCGTCAGCATTTCCATAGGCAGGGGTACTGAGTGCTGAGACCTCATCAGACATTATAAAATCTACAAAATATCACATTTATAATAAAAATCCAAAGTGACACAAACAGAACAGGAAAAGCAACAAGGGCAGCAGGCAACCAGACACAGAGGTGCAGCCATCACTCCGTGTAAACATGCTGCAGCCTTTCAGGGAGTAAGAGCCTCGATTAACTATGCTGTCCTTTGTATAGGACTTTGGTCAATGTGACTGATTTTTAAATGTGTTTTTTTAAATACGATACATTGCATGGCTCAGTTCACTGAGTTAAGTTGAAAAATTAAATAAATTAACCACTGTAAACAGAAGGCATCAGACAACATTGCCATGCCGATAAAATATATCTCATGTCTGCTCTATTCAAGTGAAACAGGTTAAAGCGGCAGCTCGCTGTAAACATAATAATTCAGAAACGGTCTGTAATGTACTTACAGAACAACCCGAGCAAGAACAGGAAGGAGCTCCTCATCCTCACATCCAGCCCTGCTGCAACACTAATCTCAAAATGTTCTAGTTGTCATCATAACGCTGAAGAAGATGTTTCTCACACTTCTTCTTAATATAACCTCCCTGTGCTTCCTTTAATTTGACACTGAGCTCGCTTAGCTTTGACCACAGCAGCTGCTTAGCATGGTCTCATTTCCTGTCCACTGCAGACACATTAGCAGTCTCTCTTATCCTGCCCCCCCCCCCCCAAAATAAAAATGACTCATATCACATCATACTTTGTGGTTATTTGCACATTATTCAGTATGCCCACTAACTTTGAATCCACAGTGCGTGTCATGTGGTTTGTGGCAGTTTCCATGTGTTGTGTGTGTGTGCAGTGGCAAAAACAACAATGTGTTTTTCTCACAGGCCTCCAATTCACTGACCCTGCATTGCCTGCACAAGTATCTACAGTAATATTGGGCCTCTATACTGTCCTTCATGATGACCTGGTGGTGTCATCATGACCTGGTGGTGTGATGAGCTGCATTAAGAACTATATTAGCAACATTATCAGACGCTAAATTATCGCTCAATCACAGTTGTATTTGGTGCATTATTACTGATATTCAGAATATGGCATGATGCCCTTTCTATTTGTTCTTCAGACATAAATAAGAATCAGACATCATCATAATCACAGCAGATTTTATGTATTTATAGGCACACAGCAGGTACCACACACTTAACACTGCAAAACAGTGAGTGTGCGAAATGACACAAGGAAGTGAATGACCAATAATTATTTCTATCTGAAATTCTGCATAATCTTCATTCAACTTTCTAACTTGACCTCTGCATATAACCTTTCTGTTTCCTATCAGGCTCAGGATGTAAAGGTAGATTTTGTCAAATGAGAGTCTCTGAATAATGACTCACTTTGGGGACCGGGCTCAAGTGGCCATGAGAGGAACTGCAGTTTTAAAGGTTTTTTTTTTAAAGGTTTGTTGCCTTCAGTTCATCTGTCTCCACCTCAAACTGTCGATAATGTCCTCCTCTGTCACACCACGCTCTGCATGTCCTCCTTCACTACATCCATGAATCAAAAACACAGTGAAGCTCCTTCTGGCCTTTTCTATACTTCTCAAAGCAAACAAATGCATCTGTAGCACTCTTTCTTAGCATCAAGTCAAACTGCTGCTCAGTGCTTCACTTCTCTTCCAAACTTAGCTTCATCGCCTCTTTCCCAAATCTTCATGGTGTGGCTCTTCAGCTTTATAGAGGGATAAAGCTGAAGAGTAGTTGCTACAGCTCTGCACCCCAACCTTGATCCTGAAAATCAGGACTTCTTCTCTATTCCTCAGCATCCTCTCACTCTCGAGTACACTGTTAATCAAGCTGGTCAAAAGGTCCACTGCCCTCTCTCCTGGACAACTCTATACATCCACAGATATGTCTTCTGGACCAACTGCCTTTTTCACTCTTTATAGCCGCTCTCACTTCCTCCTTATGAATCCTCAGCACTTCGTGACTCACTACCTTTCTTCCATCCACCCTCGTCACTCTTCATTAGGCTGGAGTCTATCTCAGTTGACACAGAGCTAAAGGCATCATACACCCGGAGCTCAGACCATAGAGCCGGCCATATAAGAAATGTAAGAAATGTGATACAAATTCAGTAGAAGCAAATTTTTTAAAGTGAATGAGAGTGCACTGGAGTTCTCAAAGTCATCATGAAAAAGATTTATTGTCTTAGGAAACCACGAATATCACAAAACACTCAATAATAACCATACAAGTAATAACGGATCCCTGTTAAAATAATTCATCATCAGCTTCGGTAAACACATCGCGCTCTTTAAACTGAGCTTCCTCATTAAACTTGATTTTCATTTATTTGCTTGTTTTTCTTTTCTTATTTTTTGTTTTGTTTTGTTTTGTTGATGGGTTTTTTTGGGGGGGGCGTAGTTTTTTAAAGGTTTTTAATAAACTTCCAACTTCTGCAAAATTGTAATACTGTATGTCAAAATAATTTCTCCTACGGCTGAAATTCTAAGCAAATTCTTAAAATCTGGTGATTTCTCAGAATTAAACAAAAAACATCTGTTAGGACTGGTAAACAGGACTTTTATGGCTCAGAGTTTCTTAAGCAGATGGGAAAATGTGCAAAAAAGACAAAAAGAGGTCCAAAAAAGTCACTGAAAGACGGAGTCCATGAAAAAAGATGGCTGTAGTCGTAATTATGCAGTCATTATCGTGTTATTACTGTAGTATTACTGTTACTTTTAATAGCTAGATTATCATAAAAGCTCACACAACACAAGTATTTTGCAGTAATTTGGGCAAAAAAATGCAATTTATGTGTAATTATGACTTCAGTCTGTCTCAGCTTTCAGTCAGACTGATCTCAGAACAGCATAAATTATGTTTTCAAACTCCAGATTACAAATTGCTTTACAAGAATGGGCAAAAAAACATAATTTAAAGAAAAAGACCAATAGAAAGCAATTTAGTGGATATGGATATGCACCAAATATGCATCAAAACAAAGAACCTATCAATTCATGTCAGTATATGCCCCATTTATTCAGCAGAGGCGCCAATTTCAGTAATCATAATTTCTGTGATTACAAGTTCTATGATTTGGTCCATCATTTTCTTTGTCTCTTCTTTGCTGAATATTGCTCTGGTGAAAATCTCTCTTCAAAGATTCTGTTTTACCTCTTGGTGGTGCTGTGGACTCAGATTTTTTGGCTTCTGCAACACGCTGTAAACGGTGTCAATCTGTGTGGGGCGCTGTGCTTCCTCCTTGGTGGCAGCAGCCTCAGAAGTATTCTGCATGTTGTTGGCAGACGAGGCTTTCCCATCTGGAAAACTGTAGATGGTATCTACTTTTTGCCTCTCCACGGAGCTCATTTCCTCTCTTGCTTTGGCTGCTGGGCTGCTGCTCTGGCTCAACTGAATGACGTCGACATTCTCGTAGGCAGCGTCAGCATCACTGGATGAAGACCCAGTAGAGACTCTAGGCTGAGATGATGGCAGCGTCCCAATGGGCTGGCTTTGTATCGAGCGAACAGTAGATGCATGTTGCTGGAAATAAGTAAAGTATGTATTCAGTCACGTGATGACACCATGTGCAAAGAGTAACCTTCAGCGTAATCTTTAGCGAGAAAAATAACAAATATCTGCCAGTGTGTGCAGCTTACCGGATAGGATTTGCATTTTTTTGCAACCTGCCTTTTAGTTAAAAAGCCAAAAATTAGGAACAAGAAGACTACACAAACAATAAAAATAATAGTAAAGATTCCCATTGGTTGAGGTTGTGGTGATTTTTCTTCCCCTGCAGGATGCGGTTGACTGTGACCTGCAGACACAAACACATCATTTCATTGGGTAACTTCCTTTTTCAGACATAAAACTGAAATCCTTTTAATCATAGCAAACACCCATCCATTCTCTTCCGCTTATCCTGTTCAGGGTTGCAGGGGGGCTACACAGGTCACCAGCCTGTCACAGGGCTAACACAGAGAGACAGACAACCATCCACCTATGGGCAATTTAGAGTGGTCAGTTAAGCTAACCCCAGTAACTGCATGTCCCTGGACTGTGGGAGGAAACCCACACAGACACGGGGAGAACATGCAAACTGCACACAGAGAGCGATGTTATCAAACCCAGACCTTCTAGATGTCATTCAAACTGTGAGGCAGCAGTGCTAACACGACGCTGCCGTACTTACAATCATAGCAAACAACAGCGTAAATATTTAAATAACAGGAAACTGTAAAGATTTTTGATAAATTGGTGCAGTGATAAGTCTCAAATACAAAAATGTAGTATTTCTTAATTAATGTGAATTGAACTCAAGTACACAAATTTAGCAAATAACTCAAAAGCCTGTTTTATCATTATTGTTATTTAATACTTACACCTCTTTAGGGTTTTCGAAGCATTATTTGTGCTAACATGGTTGCTGCCACTGCAGATCACGTTTTGGTTGTCCCTGAAGATGGTGATGTTGACCTCACTGAACGACTTCAGTAACGCTTCACAACCGTCTTCACCACAAACAGACCAAAGCGAGTCGTTCTGGATGGAGCAGTTTACTGTGATATTGCAGAGTCCATCAGATATGTTGGAGCCACGCTCTGAGATCACAATGACAGGTCTGGGAACCATTTCTGTAACATCAGCCAAGCAGGTACAATACGGTGAAATGCAAAAAAAAAAAATTTAAAAAGTGAACTGGCACCAAACTGGCTTGTTTTGAAGTTACAATGAAGAACAAAAAACAGACATATTTGCAGGCTCTATGATGTTATGGTTAGAGACAATGACACATTCTGGTTTTCTTTCCATCACAAGAAAGGTTGATTGTAAAGGCATGTGCTAGTAAATCCAGAAATAGATTAATATTTTAAATAGATTTGTGCACAGGCTAACAACAAAGTGAATAACTAACCTTGAATAATGACTTGATGTTTCACTGTCACTGATTTAAAGCCAGAGTCAACGAATGAGAGTTCATAGGTGCCCGTGTCTGTGTCGGCCAGGTTATTAATACACAAGGAGAGGTTTTCAGGGCTATACATCACTCTGTTTTGGTAGTTTGGATTGATTTCTTGATTAGCAACAATAGATGTTTCAGTAAATTTCCATGTAGGAGTTTTATATGGTGGTGGTTTTAAAACATCCAGGCACACTGAGGTGTTTTTCAGACAATAATGTATCCTTGGTTGGACCTCTGCCATGAGTCCTAATAGAAAATAGTACAACAAGAGTCTTATAACACATTATAATACCTTAACAGCACACCATTCATACAATATATAAATTAAGGTAAGAGTATAGTTTATTAAAAAGGAAATCTCTTTACTTTCTTTTGATTGTTTCAGAATGTCACACCAGGCTTAGAGTAATTCCCTTTTTTAATTCACAGAAAACTACACTTCTTTGATTTAGCTTGGGTCATTACAGTTATTTTCTTAATGAAATATTTGAGACATCTTTTTAAAAATAAATAAATAATAAACAATTTGTTGACATTAGACATTCAAAGAATATTATAATCAATGCACCTTACCTGTAATAATCCAAAAACCCAGAAGTAGAAGCATTTTTAATCTGCACAAATTCTTTTGAATGTATCAAGTGAGAAATTTATAAACAGGAAATGTGCCGTGCATGGCTTCTCTGATGCACTGAGCTATGACTCTAGCAAAGATGGCAGATGTCAGAAAAAGAAAAAAAAATTCAAAGGCCAGGAAGTGGTAGCATCTGCTGCTTCAAAAAAAAAAAGAAAGAAATTAGCTTGGTACAACGAAACTGCATTGTAGAATTAACAACAAGCTGGCTATTTGTGTGTGTGATCATGCTGTGAAGACTTTGAAGATGTAAGATGTTGCACATGACACTGTGGATCCTTTTGGGAACAAAAGCATCAAATTTAAAGTTATGTTGTGTAGAGAGAGCGAGAGCAGGGTTAAGGTGAGAATTTACTGGAAGCAGTGCTGTGAAACCAGCAGATTTGTCTATGTATGCATGAATGCAGTGTGTGTGTGTGTGTGTGTGTGTGTGTGTGTGTGTGTGTGTGTGTGTGTGTGTGTGTGTGTGTGTGTGTGAGGATTTAGCGTTGTTTTTAAAATCT
>VUQK01009582.1:2863-12981 GCA_015106715.1 Bujurquina vittata | reverse complement strand
ATGCAACGACAGAATGCAACAGTGACACCATCCTAGTTAAATGGGAGCTGACTGCAGGAACACCGCTCTATGTGGTCACTGCGGAGGGCGATGACAACTCCATCCTTGCCTGTAATAGCACCTCCACTTCATGTCTACTCCAGAATATTCGCTGCGGCATGCACTACAGCATCATAGTAGCAACTTCTTCTGATAAGTGCAGCAGCCTCAGAAGCCCTCCAAAGAAGATTACCACAGGTATATCTCAGCTTGCAAAATTTGTCTGATTCACTGAATTGCTCAGTGAAATTTTTGAGATAATAAACTGCAGGAGCCCCAGAGATATGAACCTAATTATTCTGTCTTCTTTAGCACCTTGTGTCCCAGGCAATGTGACAGCAGTGCCATCATGCAAGACTGCTGGGGCTGTAGTGACATGGGCAAACTCCCTGGTGGCCACATCGTATGAGCTGACAGCCACAGGACAAGATGGACACGTTGCAACCTGCAACACCTCGGTGAACAACTGTTCCTTGTCTTATCTTCACTGTGGTCAGCTGTACAACTTCAGTATCACTGCAAAAGGGGAGAACTGCACCAGCTATCCCAGCAGATCATCCTTTAAGACAGGTATCCATAACTGATTGGTTATTTTCTGCTGTCTCATTGGAGTTAGTGAAAAGGATTTTGGGTTGTTTTTTTTTACCTCAAGATTGCTTGATAACTGCATTTAGAAACTGGGACCTAGCTACATGCTGCATTCCCCTAACAGGAATCCTCCTCTCTCCTTCCTCTCAGTGCCCTGCGCGCCCTCTGATATCGCAGTGGATATTGATTGTGAGAACAGCTCCGCTTTCCTATCGTGGAACACCAGTCCGGGTGCTATGGAGTATTTTACCTACGCACAATCTCTGAAAGGAGTCACGTTGTACTGTAACAGCAGCAATCCTTCCTGCACCTTCAAAGGCCTGGAGTGCGGTAACATTTACAATTTCTCTGTTAGAGCCTCCAACGGAATCTGCAACAGCTCAGTCAGCTCACCTCTGCAGGCCGGAGCAGGTTTGTAAGCATAATTTTGGGAAAAATCAAGATTTAAATTCATGTTTAATTTGCAGTTTCATTGATAAAATACTTCTTCCTATTTCTTCAGTTCCGTGCCCTCCACCTCGTGTGAAAGTCCGCATGCAGAGGATAGACCTGATGTACTGGGCCATGATATCATGGGAGAGAGTTACCTGTCCTGATGTCGAGTATTTGGCAGAAATCAGCGGTCAGATTAAAAACAACCCACAATCCCTGATGGTTGTCTCTTCTTACTGGCTACCCAGGCCATACTTTGAGTTCCCAGTGCCTTGTAGCACTGTTTTTAACATCACGGTACGCTCCAAAAACTCAGCTGGGATCGGCAAGCCATCGAGTCCAATTACTGCACTCACCGGTAACTTTATATTCTCATTTTCAGACTTTAAATAGAACAGGGTGATTTTTGGTGTAAGTGTTCATGTGTTTAATGCGTCGGTTTTTAGCATTTAAAAGGTGAAAATAAAGATTTAATACATTTTGTTTTATCCGCTCCTAGCAACATGTTTTAATTATAGCACAACGTCAACTTGGTTTGCTTCCAGTTGTAGCAATTTAAACATCAAAAACATTGAAAACATGCATAAGTGTTGCTAAATAAATGCATGTTTTAGCTGTAGCATTGCCCCTTTCCTTCTGTTAATGTGTTCTTCCTGTTTACTCACCAGCCCCCTGTGCTCCAGAGAGTGTGACATACACTGGTAACAGGCAGTCTGCTGTCCTGTCCTGGAATGCTTCAGTGTTTGCTACGAGTTACACCGTCTACAACGTATCAGGGGGAAGCAGTGTGAAGCTGTGCAACACCGCTCAGCTCTTCTGCAACCTGACCAACTTTGATCCTGATGCCACTAAAGTGACAGCTAGCAATGCCGTAGGGGAGAGTAACCCCAGCCAAAACATTACAGGTTAGTCACAGAGCAGTGGTCTGCAGCCTGCACATAGGGGAAAATAGATTTCAAATTTTCTACACTCCTTTGTGCTTTTATTTTTAATTCTTTATTACTTTGTATAGTATTATTTAACAATCCGCTTTGAGGCATGTTTTTTTATGAGTACTTTTTTCACCTTCCTCAGGTCCAGTGAGAAATCGCAGAAGAAGAAATCTGCAGGCTGCTCAACTCAATGCCGATTTAGAACAGGGTTAGTGTGGTTGTATTAGTGTAAAGCACAGCACAGAGATAGTGTTGTAATCAATCAACTGTCTCTCACGTGTACTGCTCTGTCTCTGTTAGGTCTTGAAACCCCAGAAATGCTGACGTTAACAGGAAGTGGAGTTTCTTTGCATGTGAAATGGACGACGGTGAAGGGTGCAACTGAGTACAAACTTGTCATTGAGGTAGGGCAGATAGAGGAGGAGGCCAGCGAGCCGGCGAGAGTTCGAATCGTGGAAGGCGACTCTTACACAGAGACTGATCTCAAGCCCCAGACCACCTACTGCGTAAAGGTGGCAGCCAAAAACGCCATAAACCAAAGCAATTACTCCCAGCCAAAGTGCAAAAACACTGGCGCCTCAGCAGGCTCTTAGTGACACACAAATTCACTTAAATAGACACTGGACTAAAGAGAAATGCCATCATATGGGTTATATTTTTGTCTTCTCCACTTTGTAGCATCCATAACACAACTGTTACTGGTTTGATCTTACACACACGTTAGGAAGATAATTGTAAAAAGAAAGTAATCACAACTACAGAGTCATAATAAAATTTCTTACATCACAAAGCGATGATGATCAAACCTAACAAGCACTTTTAGATTTGAATGCTTCTGAATTTTCCTTGGCAATAGATTGTATATTTGCATAAATGTAGCGTTGCTGAAATTGTATTTATCAAAAATACTTTTTTTTGGATAGGTTATTTGATTCTCTGCATGATTGATGAAAACAATGTAGTGTAAACAAATAAAGTGATAATTTATAAAGCAAGATTTGTAAAACTGTGCAGTATATGTTCTTTTTGATGTACCATGTGACTTCTCATATTGTAAACACTGACAGATTCTTTTAACAATCCCAGAAATTAAGGAATAAAAAAAGCATTAAAACACACACAAAAAAAGCTAACCCGCAATTTCATTTTTTTTTTTTTTACCTTCGGTCATGTGAAAAGGAAAGTACACCACCTTTTAATTTGAACATTTCCCATATCAGGACATAATAAAACATCATAAGGTCATTACCAGATTATTTAATGACAACCTTAGATCAACAACATCACCCATCCAAATCACTGAATTCAGGGGTCCAATCACTTCCATGGGCACAGGTGTATAAAACCAAGCACCTAGGCACGCAAACTGCTTCTACAAACATCAGTGAATTCCAGCATGGCACCATGATAGGATGCCACCTGTGCAACAAGTTCATCTGCGAAATCTCCTCACAACTAAATATTCCACAGTCAGCTGTTAGTGGTATTTCAACTAAGTGGAAGCGATCAGGAATGACAGACACTCATCCATGAAGTGGCAGGCCATGTAAAATGACAGAGTGGTTCATGCTGAGGTGCATAGTGTGCAGAGGTCACCAGCTTCTGCAGTCAGTCGCTACACACCTCCAAACTTCATGTGGCCGTCAGATTAGCTCATGAACAGTGTGTGTAAAGTTTCATGGAATTGGTGTCCATGGCCAAGCAGATGCATCCAAGCCTTACATCATCAAGCACAATACAAAGAGTCGGATGCAGTGATGTAAAGCACATCATCACTAGACTCTAGAGCATTGGAGACGTGTTCTCTGGAATGATGCATCACACTTCTCCGTCTGGCAATCCGATGGATGAGTCTGGGTTTGGCGGTTGCCAACGGTACTTGTCAGCCTGCCAGGTGTAAAGTTTGGTGGAGGGGGGATTACGGTGTGGGGTTGTTTTCCAGGAGTTGGATTCAGACCCTTAGCTCCAGTGAGAGGAACTTTTAATACTTCATCATACCAAGACATTTTGGACAAGTACATGCTCCCAACTTTGCGGCGATAGTTTGGGACTGGCCCCTTCCCGTTCCAACATGAGTGCACAAAGCAGCTCCATGAAGACGTGGATGGGTGAGTTTGGTTTGGAAGAACTGGCCTGAAAAAAATCTTACCAAATGCAGTACTGTTTACTGCATGCTGCTGTGCAGTTCTTTTGCATTTGTAAGAAAAGGTCTCGCTAACATTAATCATGGTGGTTGTCAGGACCATCCTTGCCCTAAACAACAAATAAAACAAAAACACGTGTCCATACTCCACGGCAATAGTGATAACCGCGCCCTCGGGTCTCCGGCCGGGTTACAGTGCGTGAGCCAAAGATGGAGCCGATGTTTAGTCCGGCGCTTCACAGGCAGAGACATCAATTTGTCATCGATTTTGTCAAGCAGCACAAACCCAAAAAGGTAGCTAATGTCTGTGTGAAAAACACGCTTATCGCCTCACCTTTAAAGTCAGCATGCGTGTTAGTAGCGTTTGATGACTACAACACGGAAGCTAGTTATGTTAGCACTGAACCAATGAAGTTAGCGAACGTTGTTTATTGGCTTCTCTTTATACTTCCTGTTCACTGTCTTGATCGTTTTAATTAATTATGTTTACCTAGCCGACAGTCTGCTTTGTCCTTTTCTCCAGGTGGTGGACTTGGGCTGCAGTGAGTGTACCCTCCTCAAAACGCTCAAGTTTCACCGCGAAATCGAGCTTCTGGTCGGGGTGGACGTGAACGGCGCGATAGTCAAGAAAAAGATGTACGTATGTCCAAACGAAGGGTGTGAGGTGAAACTATACACATGGTTGAAATGAGTAGAGTATGTATGCTTATATCTGCTTTTTGTTACCTCCCTTATTTAATGGTTGAATCTTGTGCTTCAGTGCACCAACATATAAACTCCTAAACGGGGTCTGCGTTCAACCCTCATCCTACCGACAGGAAGCGACCACAATAGCAAAGCTTATTTCTTCTTAAAATATAGCCGTGTAATATCTTATTTAATGAGTTACACTTAAAGGGTAAAGATTGTAACATAAAGTAACATTTTATAAGAACATCTATTCTTTAATGCAAAGTAAAGCTTTCAGCCCAAGTTCAATCCCCAAAAGCTTGTTTACCATCCTTTGACTGGTGTCACTTAGTTTTCAGTAATTTCAAGTCAATTTTTTATATATGATACCAGTCAGGGTCATTTTGACCCCAATATAAAATGATTGAAATAAATACACAACCAGCCAGCCAGAGATGGAATCTCTCCAGCATGTCCTGGGTCTGCCCTGGGGTCTCCTCACCTCCTCCTCCTCCTCCTCCTCCTAGGACAGGCCCAAAACACCTCTTGTTTAAAGTGACCGACAGAGTTTTGTAAAGAAATCTTTCTGCCCTCACAGTGGCTCCTAGAGTGGGCTCTGTATTGTGATTGCTGTGTTAAGTACAGATCGAGTGATCAAAGCATTAGGTGGCACATTAATGAGCAGGCTCTGCTTACCTGTATCTTCAGGCATGGATTAGCTCCTATATCAACTGACTATCTGCAGCCAAGTTACGACCAGCTGCGCATTGAGCTGTACCAGGGCTCGGTCACTCAAAAAGACGCCCGCCTCAGAGGATTTGATCTGGTCACCAGTATCGAACTGTAAGCAGCCGTTTGTGGTGATTCTGCTTAATCATTTGTCAGCATTAATGAGTCTCTAAATTGTATTTTCATACTTCTGTTTTCTTCCTCTCTCTTCACCTGTACGAGTGTATTCTTTTTGCTTTTGTGCGTATCAATTTGTGTTGCCTCTTGTAACCGTGCTTTCTTTCTGGCTGTGTGCAGCATTGAGCACCTCACTCTTGCTGATGTGGAGCTCTTCTCTGAGGTGGTGTTTGGTTACATGACCCCAAAGGCAGTAATCATCAGCACCCCAAACTCTGAGTTCAATGCCTTCCTGCCTGGAGTGTCCCGTTACAGGCACAGTGGCCACAAATTTGAGTGGACCAGAGCAGAGTTCAGATCCTGGTACAGTACAAAGTTTAGATAATCACTTTCAGGTATAGAATAAAGATGTAGCAACAGAGAATGTCGATTACATCCATCCTAAAACATTGTAGTAACTATCCCTTATTGAGCATGCAGCGTAAAGGATTTTGTTGAAACTGCATCCCTCCTCAGGGCCATGAAGGTGTGTTTGGACTACGGTTATGAGGTGGAGTTCACTGGTGTTGGAAAAGCGCCACATGGCCAACAGGAGGCAGTTGGATTCTGCTCCCAGATTGGTCTATTTCACCAGCTCAGCGGGAGAGCTTGTAGCAACTTGTTGCTTGGCAGTGAGGCAGATGATGTGTTTTCATACACATTGGTAAGCAAATTAATTTTTTTTTAAATGGTCTTATCAGTTCTATAGTATAAATAAAAATAATAAGCATTAGTTCTGTGGCATTCTTGTTTTTGTTAATCTTTTTTTGAGCTACTAGTTTTGTAATAATGTATTTTTGTTATTATTATTATTATTATTATTATTATTATTATACTAAAGCAGTTTTCCACTGTAGCTGACCTTTTTCTTTTAATGGTCCATCTGAACCATTGACTCACAAACAGCTGTGACGCTTCACTTCAGTCCTGTCTGAAGTGCTTGTTTGTAGTTGTCCTCAAATTTATTTATTTATTTACTTACTGAAACATCCTAAGTGTTTGTGGACAGTTTGATTTCTGGGTCATATAGCACAGGTAAACATCGTTGGAGCTTTTAGAAAGTAGATAGATGAATGCACATTAGTTACTTTGTGAGTCCTCTGTTGGTCTCCCTCATCGGTTTTTATTGAGTAATTCCAGTGACTTGAATAAACCTAGCAAAAACAGAAATAACGGCAATAACAGGAGCAACATTGAGCCTGGAACGCAGTAGTTTGCTTTCAAACCAGGATGAAGGGACAATATTTACTGCCCTCTGCTGGTAGCTGCTGAAAACTGCAAACAGAGGTAGATGAGACCTGTAACACCACCTACATGTGATGCATATTGGCCAATTTGAGTCAAGTTTTTATTATTGTTATGACCAGACTAGCTATTCATAATAGTGATAAAGCAACTATGTTTCCACACCTCCCTAATAATAACTTTCTGGCACTGATCAGCAACATTAGCTTTTATGGTGAACACATGCTCTAGGATGGCAAAAATCTCCCCCAGAAATCTTGTACAGGTTTCTGTATCAGCGCCTCTTTGTTTTTTTGACCTGTGCTTTTTCTGCTTCTCTGACAGCTTTATAGTGTAACCTACCCCAGCCTGCACGACAACAACATCTTACGCAGAGTCCTGGTGAGCGAAGTGCTGTACTGGGCAGAAAAACTAAAAAAAAGATGGATGGAGGAGGAGGCTGGCGGGACATGCGGTGGAGTTGTATTCTACCAGACTGAAGGAGGAGGTGAGGAATTCCTGTCAGATGAAGCAGACAGATGGATAAACTGGCAATAGTGTAGTTATCATCTTGATTAAACACAAGTAGAATACATGTCTGTTTAAAATATCGCAAACGTTACACCTACAGCATGTGCAGAGGAGACGAAAGGTTTACTGGATCAGAGAGATGCGTCAGTCAGCGGGCAAAGACAGTCGTCCTGTACATCACGCAGGTGAGTTTCCTCGGGAGGATGAATAAAAAGCATAGCACCATGGCAAAGCACAGTCTTTGGTTGGTAGGGGAGCCCCGTCTCCTAGCATCTTCATGACTTTTATATGTTTACCTTTTTGTGTGTACTGATAGGTGTGTGGCTGTACCCCTGGACGTATTGTGGTCCTGCTGTCCCAAAGTTAGTGTGCTAAGTGGAAGTCTTCGTAACCTCAGATGTCTGCTGATGGATGAGCCGAACATTAAACTGAGCCAGGATGGCTCGGCTGTGCTAGTAAATGATCATGAAGAAGGTATTGTTGATTGGTTTTCTTTGTCTTTCAAAATTAAAAACAAAACAAAAAGCCTTAAAAAATGTAAATAAATAGTTAAATAGAGAGAGAGAGAGAATGATAATGGTGTTTCATCAGTGTCTGATGAAACACCATCAGTCATGGCGCTTGGACCTTATTGGAGCAGTGTGGGATCATCATGGCATCTTTCTATTGAAATATAAAGAAATGAAGGGTGGCTCAAGATGTTTGCATTTACATACATTTTACCAGCATGTGTCATGATAATCCTGTGGGTGATAATGTTGTCCACCCTCAGTATAACTCGTTCTGTCTAAAACTGTATTTCAACCTTCTGTACAATACTAAAAGTTGGCCAGCAGATGTCATCAGTTTGACTGTGTCCACTTCTCACGAGTCATTTTAGCCACATTGACCACAAAGTGCTTCACTCACTTCCCATTATCACCTTTGCACGCATGCATTGTCAGCTAACCACGGCATTTTTCTTCCTCTTCTTCTTCTTGTGGCATGAATGTCTTAGCTAAACGATTCTGTGGTTGTGACTGTGACTCTTCATTGGTGTTAGACCAGGAAGAAGAGGAGCATGACTACAATTTGGAGGACAGCGGGTCTGCAAAGGCCAGCCAGCACAGCCACAGTGCTGAGCAAGAGGAAGACTGGGAGGCAAATGACTGATGTGGAGGATGCAGCTGTGCTGCTGGGACCAGCAGGTGACTGGTTTGATTTTACCAAAGCAAAGTCACGAGTGAGGAAATTGCTTCCCTTTGTTACTGTTGGACAGGATGGATATTGCCATCAGATACCCAGTTGCTTTAGAAAGATTAAGATTTGTTAGATGGCTTTTTGGGACATTTGTCCAGGTATAGGCCAGTGTAAATAAAACAGTCACTAGCCTTCAGAGTTAGTAAAAGTGATACAGTCCAAATGTTGGACAATGATGGCACAAAAAATTTCTAAATGTGAGAGTTTAAATTGTCATTATTGCACATTCGTCACAGAAAGGAATCCGTACAGACTACTGAACATTTAAAACAATTTTATTCAGACATTTTAAGCATCCAGTACACTTGTTAAAGAAGCAAATGTTGGTCAAAAGAACATCTTTAACAGGAAAAACACTGGACAGTGTCAGAACACCACTATACGGAAGAATAAACTTTAGTTTTTTTTTTAATAGACAACAGCTTCACAGAAGAGAAGAAGCAACCATGTTTGTAACAACATGTTAGGTACCAAGATGAACATACCTGTGCTACACAGGTAAAACCAGGGATTTTTATTTAAAAAACAAAACATTACACTTAAGCCACATGTAGTGAAAGACTTTCTTTACCCAAAAAATATTTAACAAAAATATAGAACATTATCCGCAATGAAAGATTCAAAAACAGCTCAATAAATGTGATTAACATCAAAATGAGAACACTGATTTACATTTATACATCGATGCTTACACAGACGTCTGCTCTTAACGTGAACAAAAGTGAGTCCTACGGTAAATAGCAAGCAAAATTCTTCCTTCAGTGTGGAAATGGATTAAGGAGATGGTACAGTTAAAATGAGGAGAAAACATTACGATGTGTCAGGCTCTGCAGAGTTCGTCACAGCTAAAAACGACACCGTAATCATGCAGAGCACAGGAACATAAAGACAGAACACTGACGTATAGTTAAAACACCATACACTGATGACACTTTGTGCAGATATGGATACAAGATGTATATAGTTATTCTAGAAGAGGCATTGATCCTACTTCTACTATGGCTTACGACAGGAGACAGAAGATTAGATGCTGTACAGTCTGTTGTCACTGATTTAAAATATGTCTAATACTCTCATTATGCATAGGCCTAACAGGCTCCCAGGTAATAATGGCTGTTGTGTACTTGGACTAACTTGTTTAACTAAACTGTGCACTGACTTTCCTATGAGGCTAGAGATGGAAATAGTCTACATGCATGGCACTATAAGAATTCTAAAACTCAGCAGGTGTTGAGTGCTTGAGATTGTCCTCGGGTTGAAGCTAAGAGATAATACACATTACACCAAATTACTGTATTACTCTGGGTCTTCTGTTGAGCATTTCCTTCATGGCAGTGGATTACTTAACTAGTCCTTTGCTGTCTTTAAAAAAAAAAAAAAAAAAAAACATAAAAACAAAAAAACCACAAGTATAAAAAACTAAAAAGAGACAAAAA
>VUQK01009576.1:1992-18442 GCA_015106715.1 Bujurquina vittata | reverse complement strand
AGTATTTATTTTTATGACTTCTTTTTACTTTTACTCCCTACATTTTTACACAAGTATCTGTACTTTTTACTTCTTACATTTTCAAAACGAGCTCGTTACTTTAAGTTTAATGCAGCCGAGAAACGTTTGCATTTCCGGTCAGTTCAGGAGGCGGCTCCTGATTGCAAACATTTTTTCTTGGAAATCGGAAGAACAGGGTGGGGAATCAGACAACCCACACGGTAGAGGGAGAGGCTCCTGCAAAGCAAGATCGGTGACCGGACGGAGCTAGCGGATGTTGCGCTTCACGTAGACGCTACACGCCAGGTTCGGAAAATGAGTGACAAACAAGGACAATAAAAGTCACACAGTGTGTCTGGTAGCTAAAAGGGAGAGCGAAGACAGCGATGACTCCACTCAAATGGAGAAAAATGGCAGAAAGAGGCAGAGACGTCCTCCAGAGAGCTACTTTTACTTTCTTACATTGAGTAGATTTTAGAGCCTGTACTTTTTTACTTTTACTTGAGTAAAGAAGTTGAACCAGTACTTCGACTTTTACCAGAGTAGTTTTTAACACAAGTACTTGTACTTCTACTTAAGTACAGAATGTCAGTACTTTGTCCACCTCTGCTAGGATCCCCCCCGTGTGCCTCTTGAGTGAGGTGTTTCAGGCATGTCGTACTCGGAGGACGTCAGGGGGCAGGCTTAGGAAATGCTAGAGAGATGGTATCTCTCGGCTGGCCTGTGAATGCCTCACAGGCCAGCCCCGATGAGGTGGAGGAGATGGCTGGCCCTGGATAAGAGGCAGAAAATGGATGGATGGATGGATACTGTACACTAATTTCACACATCTTTAACTGCGTGTCTTTCTTCTTCCAGAGTTTTCTTCAGGAGACATTACCCAGTGAACAGTGTGACCTTCAGCAGCATCGACCCAAAGGACAGGAGGTGGGAAACCCACAAGACATATTTGGGTCTTGTGGCCTTAATTAGAACCAAAGCTGACATACAGTCTGTAGGAACTCACTGCACCATGATCATTCCTTGCATCTGTTGCCTTGAGCCCTCGCATGAATGTCTATATCAGAAGTGCAGCCGTTATTGCTTATGAATGTGTGTATGAACGTGCACGAGCGACGTGAGCATGCTGGCTGTGGCCAAGGCTGCGGCTGCATCAGCTTGACTGGCAGCTTTGCCTGTGTGTGCGTATGCCTGAGTCCTCTCTCTATCTCTGTCTCTTGCCTGTAGGTGGACTAACTCAGACAGCAGAACTGTTAAGTAAGTGCTCCGTTTGTGTTTTAAAGGCTGAGAGGAAGCATAGATGTGTGTATGCCTCTGCATGGCATCAGACTGCGTGTGAGCCTTGTCAGAAATCATCCAGCAAACCTTTGAACTTGTGATTTAATTGTGAAATTATGAGATATCCTATATTACTACATTAATTCTTTCATGGTAGTTTAGCCTGTGGGCTGTTAACAAGGTGACAAACTCAGAATTATTGTGTAACTGCATTTGCTTCTGTTTGTCGTCTCTTCCCTTTTTCACATCCTCTCTCTTTTATTCCCCACCCTTGCCTTCTCAGGGTGTTTGGTTTTGTAGCCAAGAAACCCGGCTGCACGGCGGAGAACGTCTGCCACTTATTTGCTGAGTTGGACCCCGACCAACCTGCTTCTGCCATCGTCAACTTCATCAACAAGGTCATGCTGGCTCAGCGCCGATAGAGGGAGACTAAGAGAGGAAAGAGCATTGAGGAGAGGCACAGGCAGCATATGCAGTCATACTGCCAGCACTATTATTGTTCATTGTTGGCCCGGTGCCTTTGCATTCTGAGTCTGAGGCTTCGTGACGAGCAATTTTTGGTTAGGTGTCTGAAGGCAACGTAAAATCAGTGTGAGATCCCTTCTGGTTGTTTATATTTGTTTCTTTTACAAGCCATGATGTACAGTGTTACAACTCCATGTTTGAGGAGGCTTCAGAGGAAATGGCTTTCCAACAAAACAAGCAAGCATTTATCAAGGGCTGCTGTCATGAAGTAAGATTACTAGCTTTACTCAGCTTTAGGTGTGCACTGTCACAAAGCTGGCTCACTTTTACCTTTTTATTTCTCAAATACGGTCACTTCTGGATTGAAAACACAACAAAACAGCAGCAGCCAAACAAGGCTTCAAAGTGCAAAGTCCAAAACCACTGGGTGGTGTTTGTCTCTCATATACCCTCTATGGACTTCACCCTCAGGTTTGAGGACCACAGTTTTGAAGCCTCATTAGCCACATTAATAAGGAAAAGCAGAGGATGCTCCACGCCCATAGGCTAACGACTTCTCAGTCATAAGAAAATCCTGCTTCGTCACCCGTTTCACTCTAAATGACACCATCATTTACAAAATGAACATCATGCTGTATTGCAGAAGAACACAAACTAACAATTGACACCACAAACCCATTAGGGAAATATTTACCAAGCTCATAAATCAAGTGAGCGGTAGGGTGAGTTTCTCTAAGACTTCTATATGTGAATCATTGGAGTTACCCCCTACTGGCCATGAGAAAGAATGCAGGTTTGAAGCCCCTCGCTTCTCTTTTATACAGTCTGTGGTACCTCAGTTTCATGATGGCGCATTAATAAATTATCAGGGCTTTTATAACAGCATATTACTCCATTCTTCTAACAAAATTATTATTTTTATGTTAGTAGGGGTGTCACTATTTACTCTGATATTGGCCTCCATCAAACGTTGAAAGAGCATCTTAATGTTGCCTTTTGCCATTTAGCCTTCATTATTAGAAAAACACACAACATGAATTGAAGTCATAGCTTGGATGATATTGTAAATGGCTTGTAATTAGAGTTTCTTCTCTTTCTTTCGGATGGGAAACCCAGAGTTACCAGTTACCCAGACCCATCACAGACAGGCTCACTGAAACCCTTCTGAACTTAGTGATTGAGACCCCTGTTTTAATAATTAAGTGGACTTTTTATGACCCCCGCCCTGTCAGTGTCCAGTAAAACTAAAGCATCTTTAAGAGGATGTGTCCTTGCACTATTATGGGCTTTCAAAGCCTAATGAAGTTCACCAAACATAACTTCCTTTAAAAAAAAATGGTGTTAATATTTTGTACTGATACAAAATCTGCAACTTTCTTTGTTACAAAGTGACCAAATCCCCGATGATGTAATTTACTTTCTGTATCTCGAGATGTTCAGATGTATATACAGCACCATATACAGTCAGTCCTGCCTTCAGTAGCACCTTTACCAGTGTAACACCTTTAATCATGAATTGACAATCATGGTTTTTTGTTGTTTTTCCCACTCATACACTTCCAGTAAGAGCAAGCGAGAGGAATAACTAATGAAAGGAAACAGGAATGTGAGGCTTTTAGCCTTTAACAAGTGTATGCGTTAGAAAGGGGCGTGTGTGTGTGCGTGGGTTGAGGGTGTTCAGGTAAATATGCAGGCTAAAGGTATCGTTACGTCCACTTTTAAAGACTTGTATGTGAAATGGGGAAAAAGCTAGTTGCGGGAGGACGTATAGAATCAAAGCACGCCGCTGCCGTGAAGTTTTAATGCGTTGTCCCCCCACTGCTTCCTGTTATGACCACGGGCAGTATGAAAGTTATTCACAGACATATATATTAAAGAAAAGACACACACACACAAGCCAGTGGCCTAAAGAGAGATGTACTTAACCAAAGACAAAGCACTCTTGTATTAATAAGCTTTTTATCCAGTTATATTTTTGTACTTATTCTTTTATTTTTTACTATGCATTCATTTAGCGTGTCGCCTTGTTTGGTAGGAAAAAAAAAACTACATGTATTACAGCGATAATATATTGTGATCTGTTGACCTCTGTATTATGTAGTAATATATTTTCACATGCAGCTATAGGACAGCGTATGAGACAAAAAAAGGAAACGTGTTTGTTCGAAAAGGTTTTTGTATGGAAGAAAATGAAGAGTAGAATTAAACTGAAATGACGTGGTACCTGAACTCTTGTCTGTGGTTATTTTGGGTTAATTATTTCAGTCAAGACCGCCATACTCACATTATTTCTATCTGCAGTCATTTATACCTGGCAGTGTACTCCATCCATGAATCATTTGGTTTACACTAAATGTTTTTCAAAAAACAAAACAAGCATTGATGTTCATTCATTTTATTTATTCACACATCCCTTTAATGTCTCTTTTTGGGAACTTAAAGTTAAATGCTGCATTAAAACAAAATGGTAAAAATGTTTCAGAAATTTGCAACACCTTTGTCCCTTTAAAAGTAGAAATCTTAATTCCTGTCAAACTACTTTCAGTCACTGTTTCCATTCTGAAGCCTTAATGGCCTCCAGGCTCTGAGATAATGCACCGCACTGTTTTGCAGGGAGTCTGAAAAGCCACAAAGCAGGTAAAAGGAAACGTGAGTGTAAAGCTGTTATGACCAGTCTGACAGATGCACCATAAACGCTGCAGCAATTATAAATTGTTACAGCTAATTTGGCAGAAAACACTCATTTCCCACTACAAAGTTTAGTGACTTAATCTATAAAAAAACCCAAAAAAAACACCCAACTTTTTAAACAATTTTTCCCCCTTAAATTGAGGAAACACTAGGAACACTGTACCATCACATTATGATCACTTGCACATATGAAGCTCCTCCACTGCCTCAGACTAACCCCAACGTCATTTTCATTTTGGCGACAAGGACAAAGTTGCTGGGAGCCAAATGTGGTGAGTGGTGCTGGTAAAGATTGTGCTTATGGCCAAATAACTCCAGCTTATTCATTATCCTGCTAAAAGGTGTGCACTACAGTTAAGGTTGCATTAAATGTCCTTCAGACAACTCAGAACATTCCTGTAAGACTGTATTGATGGTCACTGCCTGCACAACCCCCACTGCACTTCTACATCTTCCACTGTTCAATACTGCATACGTGGCACGACCATCTAAGCTGAACTGCTGCATCACGATGTCTAACTGAACAACCAGTGTCCCCTGAAAAAGCCTGAAATCTCCTCATATATTTAATATTAAGATGGAAATAATGTCTCACTTCAAATAATCAGCTCTAGCTAATTGCACTTAGATGGGGGGTAGGGGGATGGGACTACCTTTGTAGCATAACTGGAAATGCATTAAGAGCTTTGAGAGTAGAACTGAGCAACAACACATTAAGTTTCAACGACAGAAAATATGTGAGAACGTTGCCCTTTAAAGCTAAAGCTTGAGCTGTGGTGAGACAGCAGTCAATAACTTATCAAACCATTTAAAAAAAAAAAAATCTACAACACACCCCAGTTTCAAGCTACCAAAAACAAAAAGTCAGTAGTTCTCAGCTAACACAGTGTAACAGTCATTAAAGCCATCCTAAGGAATGTCTAATAACATTACAGCAGCAGCAGACACAGAGGGAGCTCTGCAGCGCTAATCAAAGCCTCCTCGCTGAGAATGTCGTTCATTTCCCCTTAAAGAAAAAGCTTTCTGTGACCTTTGTCCTGTTTACGATACATGGAGTACTCGCTGCTAGTGACTCATTCACTTTTACACTCCGATTCTTTCTGTCTTAATCTGAAACAGCAAAACTGCTTTTGGGACTTGGATTCAGAGTCAGGCGATACAAAAACCAAAGTCTCTGATACCAGGAATGACAGGTATTAAAGCAATGCTGATATCTACAACTACATCATAACCACTTATCTGTCACTGTGCGGTTAATAAACTGGCAATTGCAACATTCCCTTGGCACGCCCCTTGTTTTCCAAGAAAGAGCCAGATCCAGCATTAGAACAAGATAACAGCACGTCAATGTTAGCTCTTCTTTGCAAGTGTAGAAAAAAAGACAATGTTAGGCATTTCCCTGCTGCTGCTGTTTGTCCACCCTGAAGTGTACACTAACATAGTCCGTGTTGGCAAAGGTCTGCGCCCCTCACAGCAGAGAAGGCTTGAGGGACCATGTGCTGGTATGTGCTGTTGGAACCGCAGTCGATGTAGCGATAGGCCTCCAGGCTGTTCTGGGACGTTCGCACCATGTACGAGGTTTTCACTGAGGTTCTGAAAACAGGTGAGAGGACAGAGATGTAAAAATCACCACATGGCTGCCACGTCTCAATTAGTTACCTGCTGACAGACGACAAGCATGATAAGCAAGAGTCAATTCTTGGTCCTAATTTCCAAGAATTGATGATGTAAATTTGCACTTTAATGCAGATAGTTGCAGGTTCTTCAGCAGCATGGTCCGTCCCTCTAATGTTAAATGCTACAACTTCTTTCAGCTCAATGATTTTTTTTATTCCACTCCCCAAAACTGAACTTAAAATAATGGGCAGTCTGGGTGTGACCTGTGACTCTTTGTTTGAGATACACCAAAGTCATAAAGCCATGCTTTCTCTACCAGAAATATTTTATCTTAAGCAAAATCAGTAATCCTCCGTGCTTTCATCAGGTTTGAACTATCAGAATTCCCTCTGACAGAAGTCCATCTCCTGCCACCAGCTTGTTCACTTTAACAAAGAGAGGCTGCACTGCTTCCATCCTCGCTACACTAAACTGGCTACCTGTTAGATACTAAACTAATTTGAAAATTTATTGATTTTAATAATTATTTAAGCTCTCATTAAAAAAGGAAACCAGATCTTTTCTGTAAAGTGACCCAATCCTCTAAACCTTTACTGAAAGGCTTTTTTAAACAGATGTTTCAAATCCTACTCGGCTACCACTTGTCTTTTGTTCATATTTGTTTGTACCATTTTACAAAGTGACTGTGTAGCATTTTATTATGTTGTACACTAGGAGGATGTCGATGAGCACTAGAGCAACACTGGTAGACATTGGTAATTTGGATGACCACAATAAGATTCTTGAACTCTACTAGAGATCTGCATGATTCACGGTTCAAAAGAATGCTTATTTATCTTACAGCAGGCCTACAGCATCACACAGATCATCCACTGTCTGAAACAAGCCCCTTTAAAGTTAACCTCCCTTTAAGACAACTTTCTTTGTATTGGCTGTCCCCATCAGCCATCATTGTATTGTTGTAGTGTTGATGAAAAACAGAAGTAACAAGAAAAAGGGAAAAAGTAAAAAGTAAAATTAAGATAAAGATGTTAGTGGAATCACACTTACTGCATGACTACGAGAATGTTGTGGACCTTGATGCTGGGCATGGTGCATAAAGTACTGGAAAAACAAAGCATAAAGGCTCAGATTACTGAATTGGTATTCATGTGTGGGCTTTACAGGAACCTTTTTTCTGCTAGAAGTTGTTTGATCAAAGTTCAGGCAAAGACACTTACTAGACGAATGGTGCGTTGCTGCCGATCTCCATGCTGACGCTGTAGTTCACCTGCAGGAAATTGAGACGATGCATAACAGTTCAAAGGATTTCTAGAGCAGGGCAGGAAGTTAATTCAGGCCAATATCAGCAGTGAGACTACAGAATGAAGCAACCACAGCAGCTCTTTGAGGTCTGTTTACACTTAGGCTGTTTCAGCTTTAGAACAACTAAAGTTACAGTTTTAATTCTGTGTCAACAAATCCAATTAAAACACCCAGTGAGCACAATTTCAATCCATCTCCCAACACCTTCTGGATTTCCAGGTCTGCAACATGGACCCAGTCTTAAGTTTCTTACAGCAAGAGAAAAAAGGCCAGAAACACTCAGTCATTTCCTCTGAATTCTGGGTAGAGAACAGCTAACATTATTCAGAAAGAAGGAAATGTTTTTAATCTGTTATCTGCTCTTGGCCGCAGATCTGTTGCTTCATGTACTGTGTGTGGTCACTGTAATGAAACATGTAAGAAACATGCCAGGGGTTCAGATCAATACCGTGGCTCACTGGTGTGTCTTCAATAAAGCTATAAGACATCGACACATACACTACACTTGTTAATAAGCTGAATTAATTGGGGTTTTTTTGCTATTTTGAGAGGATTTGTTACAACAACAACACCATCACCAGCCTTAAACCTGTACGACGTCGCTTTATCAGTAAGAGTGTAATGCTGTTTGTGCACAAACACCATTTAAACTAGGGGTGTGAAACATGCAGCCCGAGGGCCAAAACTGGCCCATCAAAGGGTACAATTTGGCCTCACTGGCAGGCTTTCCACATTGTGAACATGGCAATGAAGTCATCACTTACTCCAGTTTTTCAGGGCGACGTTAAGGCAAAGTACCAATGAGTGAAAATCATCAAGTAAAATAAAAGCTATTCTATTCTATGAAGGTAAAAAAAACATAAAAGTTTTGTGTTTTTCAGGAACCCGTGTAACCCGTCAGTAACATGCAACAAAACATGCTACTGATGCTGCACTTGGTTTTGATCTCAGATTGGTCATCATCTAATCTGAATATGTGGCGGTTCATTAAAGGAGAAGGTCTGCTTGTATATATTTATAAAAAAATAAAATTTAAAAAAGGTTATTGTGTAACTGGTTTACTGGTTGAACTCACTCGTGATCAAACTGGAGTCTAGCAAGGCCCAGTAACTTAAGTGAGTGTGACACAGCTGATTTAAACTTTAGCAGCAGTCTGTACAAGTGAAGCTGTTTGCACAGCAGTCCATCAAGCAGATACTACATATCCTGCTGGAGGCACACATACAGCATACTTTGCAGGGACAGCTAATGACAGGTACCAAGGACCAGTATTAAACTGGTACTTGCACTAATAAAGTAGTGATACGCACTTAACAGTGCTGCTAGCAGTATTTGTGCAACATGAACTCACTCACACACGTTCTTTAATGACAACAAAGCTGCACGTGTTGCTCTGTAGCACAATGAGTTTGAGTGCTTTGGTGAAGTGCGGGCTTATAGAGTTGTCTTCAGCACAGCCTCTCACTTTGTTAATGGGATTTGCTAAACTTTAAAAAAAAACTAAAAAAAACAACTGTTTCCACCTCAGGTACACTGGCTTGCAAAAGTATTCATACCTCTTGAACCTTTCCATATTTTGTCACATTACAACCACAAACATAAATATATTTCACTGGAATTTAATGTGAAAGACCAACACAAAGTGGTATACAATGGTGAAGTGATTTACATGATTCAATGTGACAAAATATGGAAAAGGGGTATGAATACTCTTGCAAGCCACTGTAAATGTAACACTGACTGTCCTTGTTCTAAAGAAAGTCGGCTGTAACTTGGGACATTTAGAGTGACTTCTCTAAACGCTTCTAACTAGTGACAAACCACAGCCAAACCTTCATCAGTGGACTGCTCTCGATCACACGGGGAAATGAGCTGAGGGGGAAAAAAACAAAAAAAACAAAACAAAAACACGGTCACAGGCTTTTGGCAAGTTTACAGTGAAAAGATTTCCCTCCTGGACATTGTGAGAACTTCAACGTAGCTCCAGCCACTCCCCTAAGGCTAACACACAACAACATACAGTAGATGTCAAAGCTGCGCTGCCATGAAGACAACCAAAATGAGTGAAAAATGATTTTCTATATCTTTACTGTACAACAAGCCAATTAGAATCCTGATTATCACACCAGCTAAATGATCACCACCAATCTGTTGTACACAATCATAGCAGCCTGGAAAATGAACTGTGGTGTGGCTGCTGTACTTTGATCTAGTGATAATTAAACACACGCACACAGACACACACACACAGACCTGCTTATATAATGCATTTACCACAAAACAAAAAAACACAAGCATATTGAGAGTTTGTATTGTGAATTCTTGTGTTCCTGTACCTGACACTCACTGAGCGGCTGCAGGGTGGTGACGTTGTAGAGCTGCTGAGTCCCGATCACCGTCTGCATGTAGAGGACCTGGGAGCTGATGCTCTGCACGTGCACCGAGAAGAAGTTTGGATTGCTGAAGTTGAGCGTGCTCTGAGAAAAAAGCACAAGAAGGCAGGCAGAGGAATAAAAAAACCACACCTATAACACAGCCTGCATTTGCAACTGTCAGCTGCATTTCCTCTAAAGGCATTGGAGATGTCAGAAAAGAAGCCATCGCTGGCGATTTATTTTCTACACAAACAGAATGCGTCAAAAGACTAAAAATGTCAATGTTGTTACCACTCAGTGGTTTCACAAAGGAAGCGTGCCTCTGCAGAGTGCTTCAGTGCACATATTTCAATTAGACTGACAGCTCACACCCAACTCACAGAGTAAATGAGCTCACCTTTGTTTTCACATCCTCAAACGGTTTAGAACTGCCATCATTTTAGCAGTCACAGGATGAACTTTTACATCATTACATCACACAGTAAAGTGAGACTCTAAAGTCATCCTATTAAACTGCTTGCATTCTAACATCTTCTGCATGTGATCAGCAGCGCAGGTTCAGCTGCTCTGTCCAAAAAAAAACAAGCATGCGTATTTACTAGTGAAATCAAACCATTCTGAGCGGTTTTCTTGTCAAAGCCTTGTTGCACACTAAACATTTCTTTCGTGCTGCATATTGGAGCGCCTCCAAATCACAGAGGTGCATGATTTTAAAACCTGAATGAACATTTTCACTGAGAACTCAGACTTTGTACAAACTAGCAAAGTAATGTAATCTAAATATTATGGCTTTGTCTCTGTACAGCACCACAACATATTTGAGAGAATGCAATCAACATGCCTTAATTCAAGGTTAAATAAGAATCTCGTTCAGGAATTACAGGCATTTTCAGACAGGTCCTCCATTTCCACAGACCCAAAGGTAATCAGACAAAGCCAAATGTTTCCAATCATTTTTATGTTGCTCAGCTCACCAGTGAATTCTTTTTTGTTTGTTTTTTTAAAGAATGCACCGAATTGGAGTCTGCTACCTCCCTGATAAAGTCTGTTTTTTTTATTTCCAGCCTCGTGATTTCCTCCCTTGTACTTGCATCCACACCTCCTTGGACTTCAGACAGAGAGACGTCAGGCTCTGAACAGCAAACAAATACTAATTCAACACTTGGGTTCATCTCCTGAACTCCAATCACCTCAATCTGTTGTAAAAATGTGTCTCTTCTGCCCATGAAACTGCTCATCAGTCAGTTTTGAGGCAGTGAAATGGAAGGAACTATGACAGAAATGACTCCTAGATAATTTGTGCAACGTTTTAGTCAAATTAAAGCCACGACTCAGCACTTCAATCACATGCTGAGTATTTCAAATCAACGGTGGTCGTTTACAGAGGACAAAGTTATGAACCTTGATTACCTGGCTGTAATTTCCTAAAGTTATGCCGAAATACTAAAGCTGTCTAACTACCCACCTGATACATGAAGAATATTCCCTTTGAATAAACAGAACCTTAAAATGCTTGAACTTATTACTCGTAAGCCACCTAAAACTGATTTTCTAATAAGAGATTCAATTTAGAAACCTCAAAAATGTCCTTCGCTGCAGACCTAAGCCTGTGGCGGCTACGTCCAACTTTTAGATGGAGCTTATGAGTTACCATAACTGCGTGGGTAGATTGTTACCTGCAAAACAAAACCTACCGTCATATTCATCAGGACCTTCGTGTTGTTGCGGTCAAAGCGCACAATCACCGAGCGTATCCCACCGTCCACCACCACCACTAGGCGGGGGAAAAGGAAGAAGACGACAAGCGAAGAGGCCAGCAGGCAGAGCACAACTGACAGGCCCACGTAGAGCTTCCTATGACACAGAAAGGGAAGGTTCTCTCCAGAGTTTGTACTCACCTCCTAGAACCACTCAGACTGAGTGAAGGGAACGGGCACAGGAACGTATCAGTAAGCTGTGGTTACTCACGTTCTTTGGGGCTGCAGCCTTTGGTCATTGTATGGGATCAGAGCAACCAGCTCATTCACTTGTTCTGCAGTACAAGAGGAAACGCACTGTTTAGCATTTCATCTTAAAATATTGTTTTTGGAAAAGCACCACAGCCTGTAAACAGAGAACATCTGTTCTAACAGATTCACTGGTGCATGAATCTAATTAGGACACAATTAGGAGACTAAAACTTTTCACCCTGGTCAGAGTATCTAAGACTTCTTTTGGATGAATTTTGCACAGATGAAGCAGTGGCACTTCCTAATTCGTTCCTGAAAATGTGACTGAATTCTGGATTTGGGATTTAGAAGCGAGGAGTGTGTGGTTCTGCCTGCTGGTGTGGTTCTGTCTGTACATGAAGCTGCTTCACTTTCACTTTCGGGAGCAGCTTTCCATACAGGCCAAGCATCAAAGATCACTGATGGCCGTTATTTCTCCTGATCTTTATCCCATTCCTGGTCTATCTGAAGCCTAACAGCCTCATAACCATAAGGCTGCTGTTCTTCATATTTCTACTGATTTACATTTTCAGCCTCTTCAGAGTCTAAATTAGTTTTTGCACCCATACTTCTTATGTCCAATTCTGTGTTATTCACCGAGGGTTATAAACTCCAGTAGAAAACTTACTTTACATGTTATATTAGAATAATTAGCTGAGCGTGTTTTTCGGTCTCATTTAGAATGACCAACACAATTTTACCAAAATATAAGTATAAGCCATTACTGGCCATGTTGACTGATACGTCAGCAAATACGATGGTCACGTTTATCTGTCGTATCAGATCAGAATTGAAAGCATTGAAAACGTGGCAAATATGGGTGTTGTGCCAAGAAATAATTTCTGGTACTTAAGCTGTAAAACAAATAAGTTACACATAGATAACTCGTTTTTTGGCAGAGGACCTCTTTTTGGATTTTTCCTTCTTACTCTCTCGGGTTAAATGAGATTAAATTGTGCTCCTCGGGTGTCAGACACAAACACACTCGGGTGGAAAGGCTCCTTTACCAACTCGTTCTACTCACCTGAAGGTATGCGTCCAGTGCCTTGACATGTCGGACAAGTTATGCTGTCTCTGCCGGTGAACTCGACGTACGGGAACTGGGCTATGTCCTCCCGCCGGACGAGCCCGTCCAAAGAGTCGTTATCCGAATCTCTGCGCCCGGTGTACCGCAAACCGCTTGGTCCCTCCGGGAGGAGCGACATGCGGCTGTCACAGCGAGACCACCGCGTTCCCATGGCGGGTGTTTGCGTGTTAAGGCTGCAGAGCCAGAGTTTCCCACCGACTGCCTACTACTCGTTTGCAGACGGATAAGCAGGAGCCTCAAAAAGTAAAGAAAATGACTTGCAGATAACTGCGCTGGCGACTAGCACGCAACAGCCGTCAGTGAAAACACGCCACGGAGCTCAGAGCGACGTCCCTCAGCCGGGTAACCTGCCAACACAAGCTCTCTGTTAACTCCTGGGGTGAGCTGTGGAAGACGTCCGTAACTTTAACAAGCATAACTGACTAAATTTTAATTACCTTTTAGACAAAACTAGCCGACGTTAGCATCACAGTCACATTTTCCAAGCGAGCTCCCGGGGACTCCCTGTCGCAACAATGTTTTACATTGTGTTGCCTTCACGTGCCCTTCGCCCCAGTCCCATGCATAGCAAATGCATAATAAATGCGACTGATTGCGCATCAGTCTTCAAATCTTCATCTCAAATATGTGATGTTTTACAAATCAAGCATCACAACATTTAGCCACATATTCATTTTTTAATTTAATTTAACCCTTTATTGGCACGCTGTACAGTTATGAACATTTATGTTACAATTGGCCGTTGAAATCAAATCCACTATTATTTCTTAAAAGACAGCTCTTTAAACTTATACAAATTTCCCACATGTCAAAGTGTTTTGCGTTACGTCAAAGCATTTTTTTCCTGTAAGAGAAACAATCAAGTTTAATATTTCTGATTTTTTAACAACATTTGAACGCGTTTACAAACTTGCGCGAGCATGACGCTCGCTGCTGCCCTCTACTGGTACACTTTGGGTAAAGCAGCTACAAAGGATTCAACGCTGAATCCGTCAAAAAAAGACAATCGCATACATCATCCTTGTTTCAATGTTGTGTAGAATGTAATAAGAAGCATTCTGTCACAATATTTGTGGGCATATGTGTGTGTTTGTGTGTGTGTGTGTGTGTGTGTGTGTGTGTGTGTGTGTGTGTGTGTGCGTGTGTGTGTGTGTGTGTGTACAACAACAATATTGTATACAATCAAAATTTATCATGCTCTCCAAGCCTCCTCTTCAGCTCATCATTCTCTCTTTGCAGCATTTTATTCTGAAAAAAAATATGAAAAGATTGTGAGAAGGTTGAACACTGCAGACATTTAAATTCATAAACACTGCTTCCAACAATTACACCATGAAGGTCAACAGGGAACTACTTTGCAACAACAGAAACAGAAAAAGAAAGTACCCCACCCACGATAGAAATGGAAAATACAACTCAGGACTGACCTTATGTCGGAGTGCCTCAACTATCATATCTCGTCCTCCTCTGGCTGTCTCCTCCTTCTTTGAAACCCGAAAGGCATCCCCAATAACAGAGACCAAGACGTGAGCCTAAAAAGTGATTCAGAGAAAAACACACAGACATGTGGGATGCTAGAAGTCTGAATGTGTCATTCAGCCATTGATCTGTATAGAATAGAATAGAATGCCTTTATTGTCACTATACAGGATGTACAATGAGATTGTAGCCACACTGTTTATTATCAGTCTTCTGGACTACTCTGCTAACATCTCCAAAGTAGTTCTTTAGTCTCTGCCTTGGGAATACTCACAAACTTCGTGCTCTGGAAGAGATAACAGTGGTACATGTCTGCTGCAGGGTGCCTGGCCACGAAGCCAAATACTTTGGGTGAAGACTGAAGGACAGCACAGAAGGAGATGGTGGAGAGGTCGCACGAGTACAAGAGGAACTGAGGAAAAGGAAGATGTGAGAAGAAATATTTTAAAGCATAATGAAAACTGAATCCTCCAAGAAGGACCTATTCTATAATGGGAACATATTTGTCACACCTTGGTTTTGTGCTCCAAAATGTCTATCCCACTCAGGGTCAGAAACAGATGCACTTTGCTCCTCTTTGCTGCCTTTTCAGAGGAGGGTCGATCTGAAGTCTAGCAAGGAGAAAAAAAGAGATTTCATTGTTCGATTTATTTAAAAAAATCATTTTGTGATTCAAAAACCACTACTAGAATACAAGACTGTTTTTAAAGGAATTTGGTGTAAATAAGACAGAGTCTGCAGCCATGCTCCTGGCTGCCAAAGCTCGGCAAGGTGGCTCTATTAGCCTAGCCCGAGCATCAATACACTATGTTCACAACTGTTTACAATTTAGCACTTATTAGCAGCACAATGAGGTAGAGCTACAGCTGGTGGAAGCATGAGCACTGGACACCCATGATTACGAGCAATAGAAATCTTAAAGGTTCATGGGACTTAATATAACCACAAAGAGACATAAAATAACAACAGGCATACAGAGCAACTACAAACACACAAAACAATCATAAATCCAAACAAAGCATCTACAACGTGGTACAAAAGTACACACAAAATAATCACAGAGATACAAAACAACTGCAGAGTAGCACAACAATGAACAAAAGACAACAAAAAACTGGCAAAGCATCTACAGAGATATTTAAACAACTACAAAGTGGCACAAAAAACTACAAAGTCATTTTCAAAACAATCACAAAGTGGCGCAAAACATTTTAACAACAGTCTCTTTAATTTCAGGTGAAGCAAGCGTCTCATTTCTTCCTGCATGATTTCAGAGTGGGGCGGAAGGTGGAATGAGGGAGAATGTCACCAGCATGACTAAAAGTAACATTTAAGTGTATTAAATATGTTGGTGTGTGACCTTGAGGTTCTGAGCTGCTTCTTCCAGGATCTGGAGTCCATCAGGGCGGACGACCTCCACTCGACCAAGAAACTAGGAAACAAATGGAAAGTGTGTTTTGGGTTTTTTTTTTTTATTGTTTTAATAGCAAAATTAAAACTTTTTACTACAAAACTTTACTTTAGCACTTTATGTAGTATGTTTGATCTGAATATGTGAGGTTGCCATCTGTTCAATGAAAAAATAACTCAGCTTGGGGTTTGGAACAGTTTCGACTATCGGCCATAAAATTTGAGCAGTCAATAAATGAGCGTTTACCTTTACTGGGAAGGAGATCTCTATGTCGTCTTCTGTGTCACTCATCTTCACACTTTGCACCAAACTGCAGCTTAAGAGTCTGTGACGGGCAGATATAAAGAATCAGGCAAAGGATTTAATCTACTCTGTAAGAATGAAATGCTGGATTTCTTCTCACCTTTGTGTAAATATACTAGAAGCAGAGTGAGCTGGCTTCCTGTTTCAGGTGAGTGTAAAGTCTATTAAGGTTAATGAGTAACTGATGAAGTCTTCCTTACTGCTTATTTTCAGGCAGCCTGACAGTTTGAGCATATCTCATGATGCTTAATTGATTTTGTAACATGAAGATCTGGACAGTGAATAAATAAATTATGAACTATTTTAAAGTAAAGATGGGCTGATGCTTCCCTTTACATAGCTGAGCATTTTAATTTTGGCTTTTTTTTTTTTTTAAATAGTGACAAAGATAGCGAGCGGGAAAACAAGACACGGGCTGGGAGTGAAACGGGGGATTAGGCCCGTGCACACA
>VUQK01009575.1:1163-11169 GCA_015106715.1 Bujurquina vittata | reverse complement strand
TATCAAAACAAGTAATTTTTTTAGGTTTTTTAATAAGGTTTTTTTTTTTTTTTTTTTTTTTTTTTTTTTTTTAATAGAGTTTGAGTGTTCTCAGTGCTACAAATACAAGTCCAACAGAATCAAGCAGACAGAGGTGACACATTGTGACTCACTCGCTGGATCCTCTAACTGTCAAACTAGAGCTTCACCAGCACAGGGTGGGGAATGTTCAACGTAACCAACATTAAAAAGCAAATTTAAAAAAAAACTGAGACTTCGGGAATACTGCAGAATGTCTCACTCTTGTTTCTGTATACATTGGTGTGTGTGCGCGCACATTAGAATGCGCTGTGTGTATTGCATGTATATTCAAAATGATCTATTGCTGTTCAGTTTTCAAACCTGTGGACACGAACGAGATTACGCACACTTCTGAACACATACAATCATACTGTATGATCAAATATAGAGAAACAAAATATAGAGAATTTGATACAAATGTGACATTTGGTATCCTTTATCCTTAACCTGTCCTACCAGTCCAATGTAAACATTACACTACAGAAAGTATTTAAGGTTTGTAAAGGCTAAAATATTAAATGTCCTTCAAGGAAAACCCCCAACAGAGCACTGTTACTTGCAAAACATATGCATTACTCTAAGTCTACATCCACGTTTATGATAACACACACACACACACACAAACACACTCACTCACACTATTGCACTGAACCTCATGATCAACTCTAAATCCTTCTTGACAAACATCAATAGAGCTTTATTCCAGTTCTGACAAATAAAATTCAACTTGAGGAACACTAACTTTGTACAAAAAAAATGCTCTACATGAGGCTGGTCTTCTGCGCTGTGTCCGTTACTTCACCTCACACCTCCACTAACAATAGCTGCATGTGGAAACAACCCGCCCTACCCCCTTGTGGAGCTACCAGTGCTATATATCGTCCTTCAACCTTTGGCCTGTGACCTTGGCAACTTACTGGTCAGCTCTTGGTGACCCTCAGAAAACCCAGCTGACAGGCACCCACTGGTGCTCTGTTGACAGTTTCTCCAGTGCCAGCCGTAGACTTCGGAAGGCCGCTTCAAGGCCGTCGTTTATGATGCAAAGGTCAAAGTAATGTCCATAGGCTCTCTTGATGCGCTCACTCTCATCCACTGTCCTCTTTAGTTCTGAGTCCTGTAAGGAGTGTGTCGGGGAGAAGTGCAGGACTTTAGTCTTTTAGGAGAGAACTGATTTGAAATGATGCAATGAGCTGGCAAATAGTGCAGTGGAAGTGTAAACAGCGAAATAGGTAAAGTGATAAGGAGTTAATATAATGTTAAGAAAGCAGCTTTCTTTCATGACTCCACAATAAGCAAATCAAATATATGTTATTCCATTTGTTAAAATCTGACACAATAAGACATAATCATAAGGTTTTCACAGCTATATCAGATTGAATTTAACTTGACCAATTTCCCCTTAAAGGTTGACTCTTTGGGCTGCTTCCAGCATGGTTTCTATTTTTAGAGTGCTGTCTGGAAATCCTGCTGTGACCATTTGCCCTTGTGGATCTGTGGCGGCAGGTGTGTTGAAGCAGCTACTCTTCAACTGGACTGTTTTTTGTCGAAGCGGACAAAATCACAAGTGGCTCAATCTGGGGAGCTGAGTGGGTCGTGACCAATTATTGTGCCGGTGTGGACAGATGATCTTCAGTGTGCTGTGTGACAGTGTGAACCAGTTTCCGCTGAATGTCCGGCTTCAAATACCTCCTCTGCATTGATGACGTGAACCGGGGGACAAATTTGCTTGAACAAAATGGTAAGCGTGCTCCTGGTTGCTCCTGATCTCAAGCGACCCGCCGTCAGGCTTGGGCACAGAGTCAAAATCTGCTGTTTGGTCTCTGAGCGATACCGGAGATGATAGCTGACATGAAGAATCAGTTTGATACAGATGCTGATGTTTTCTCTCTGAACAAGTTTGAGTGCAAATGTTCAAAAGCTGACTTCCAAAGAGCGATTTAAATGTAACAGCAGCACTGAACGTGCACCAGAGGTGCCCATGAAGAAACCCTTAAAGGGGAGTTTGCTCAATTTAAATTACATATGACTCAAATGATCTTAGTAGAGAATAAATGAGAACACAGACTTACTGTTAACTGTTTCGTCACGACTCCTGACTCAATTGCCGACCTATTCATAGCTTTGAGGACCTCAAAGTCTGGGGCTTCAATGAACACAACGTAGGGCAGGAATTCAGATGTTCGCAGGACTTTAATAGCCTTAAGAGAAAAGCAGATAGAATTGATGTGTTGTTAAAATCACTGCATCGCTTCCCAGCAAGCCTGTGGAAACGCTCAAACACAAAAGCTAAGAATACCATTAAAAAACAACTGCATGTTCCTCTGAGTTAGTTAATAAGATGCGTTAAAAAGATTAGCTGAGTGGAAGCAGATCATTAAGAGATCCTCTTGGATAAAAACTGATAAACACTAAAACACATGACAATTTTATAGTGTAAAAATAACTAATTTTCATACGTTAAAAAAATGGTTTCTCTACCTGTGGGTTAACATCCAGAATGCAGATCTTTCCTGTTTCTATCACCTCGTGTATGGAGCTGATCTTGGTGCCGTACAGATTCCCGTCATACTCGCCGTGCTCCAGGAAGCGGCCGTTTTTGATGTCACATTCCATTTCACCGCGGCTCATGAAGGAGTACATCTGGCCATCTCTCTCATCCACCTTTGGTTTCCTAGAGGTGACTGGGTTGTTACAAGAAGCAGAAACAGCTTTGCATCAGTGTATTTTTTTTTAACTGACAAATATCGCAGTAAAGGTTCAACTTCTGTAACAGGTGTTTTTTTTTTATTAAATAATGGAGAATTAAGGAAAAATTGCAAAAAGAAGGGAAATTATTTAAAGAACTTTTTTAACTTTTAAACCAAGATGACAAAAAACGGCATTAACAGTGTGCAAAATGGAAAATTATGTAATTAAAAACAAACAAAAAAAAAACTGGTGGTGCTTTTATCAGTGTAGGTGGTGTTATGTGATTAGGAGTGGCTGTACTTACAGGGGATGGTGGTGCCATAGCGCTGGGGATCCGACACCAGCAGTTTGTTCTTCAGGCTACGGCGGCCGACACCCTGCGCTCCAATAAGAACCAGAGTCTTCCTCCTGAAGGGCGGCACTTTGGCAACCTCCTCGTAAATCCGCAACTCGTGGCGATCAAATTCTTATAAGAAACCAAAAATTAGACTGACACACGCACACACACAGACAAAAAAAAGACAAAAAAATCCCAAGGTAGTGGATAATTTTGTCCAAAGCTTGTACAAAATTACCTGCATTCTTGGTGGTCAAATACATCATCTTTTTCTTCTTTTTACCCACCACCCCTGTACAGAGAGGACCTGAGACAGAGAGAAAAGCACCATCAAACCTTCAAGCAATTCAACAAAGTCCCTCCCGAAATTAAATACTATCAAACTTAAAGCACTCATGAAAAAAGTGTTGGGGGTGGGGGGGTTATGGGTAGTATTGGAGGAGTTTGAGGAAACTCTACCACTAGATGGCACTGTGCACCAATACTGATCAGCATATGCAACCAATTTGATGCCAGGGACACCTGTGACTGTGGGATCTGCTGACCGTCTGTTCAGTGTGGCAGATTATATGACATAGGTTAGAATGTCCTGCATGGAAACATGAGCTCAGTAGTATCTTGAGGGCAAAATTCAACTTGCCAATCTGGGGCAATAAATAATTATGACTGTGCTCGTAAGAGCTAGATTTCTAATTATTGAATATTGTGTCCCAACAAGACAGATCACCAGTTAAACATGTACGTCGTCTTGTCAAAACCACGCTCTCTGCTGGTATATGTGGGAAATGTGCTGACAGACAGCTGTGTCCTTCCCAAGCTCCAAGGGCAGTACAGTTGGACTGTCATCTTCCTCTCCTCCACAAGTGAAGGGCATGCAGCTGGCTATGACTCACCACCTGTTTTGTTGCCACTGAGCAGAGCAGAGCAGACAGATCTAAAGAAACAGACCTTTTTCACGCCAAGCCTCATGAGAGGAGAGATCATTATTGATCAGCTATTACGGACGGCTGTCTTATCGCCGCTCCTCAATCAAGGATCCTTCTCAAGGAGGGTAGTGTTTGAATGTCAGACCATGCAGCTTAATAACCAACAGATTGGATCAGGCCACCTGAGTCACTCCGATAATGATTACCAGTTCAGTGCTCTCTGACTGAGGAGCAAACTGAAGAGGTGAGAGGAGGATGAGCAACCAGCGCCAGATGAAGCACTTGTATGATATGGAGAGGAACAGATGTTGTCTTTGTTGCCAGGGTGTTTGTGCAGCGTGGAGCCTGTGTCGAATCTGCATAATGAGAAGCACTTCTCTGCTCCGCTGCATGCTGCTAAGAGGTGTACCTGTGGTAGCGAGCTCCAGATCTCTCTTCACAAAAGCCTTCCTTTTCTCCTCGAGGAGCTGGCTTGGAATTAGACCTGCACTGCCTCCCTCTATGTGACAGGCCTATGCAGGGGGAACGCACATGCAAAGTGAAGCTGCTAACAAATCAAAGCATCTTATGTGGCTGAAATATGCTTATGTGGCTGTACTAACCTGCCACCAGTTGAGGTCCTCCTGGTTAAAGATCTGCAGAATGTCTCCGCTGCTGAAGCTAAGCCCCGCCTCCTTACATGGAATCAGGTTATCATGAGATGGGTCGTAATCAAAGTGACACTTCACAAAGGCCTAAATGAATATTTATGTTGGAAAGAGGGAAAATGTCAGTCAAACCTTTTTTTTCCACTGAATACTAAATATTGAATAGAAGTGTGATGCTTCTTGTGTGGTGTACGTGATCTGCTGTAGATGGACTGGATGAGTGAGTGTCCGTCAATATGAAACAGCCCTGCCCATTTAAAGCCTTCTCCATCTCCCAGCTCGCATCCCTGACAGCTCAAGGCTACAGGATTGAGCTCATAAACCGAACCATCTATCCCAACCCCCACTGATAGGACAAGGAGTCTGAGAGACAGACTGAGACAAAAACAGGGAGAAAGAGGGAGAGAAAAATAAAGAGAGAGCCAAAATCTGTAGCCATGGCAACCCCCCCCCTCCATGCGCTTGACGTCGTCTCTTTTCTGAACTGATGCATGAACATAAAATGAGCCTCAGCAGCCCTTACTGTACAGTGTGTGTGTGTGTGTGTGTGTGTGTGTGTGTGTCCTCCTCTGTACAGGCACAGCAACAACAACAACAGGCAGACAGACACACACATGTGACTCAATCCTGCAAAACGAGTTGCAAGTCGCAGGGTCTGATTCTTCGGTAAATAACATGAATCAGCGCGTTGTATTGCGGGTCATTTCTGGGTTCACGGGATGTTCTTAGCAACAAGGGAGAGATGTTTTGAGCACCATTACTGGCTACCAGTGACATCATCATTAAAATTACTTCACTGATGACCACAATACAGCGTTGATTCATATGGTATTTGCCTAAGATTTGGCCCGTGCGACTTGCGACTAATTTTGCCAGATCCAGTCACATATTCTCCTCTAGCCAAAGCAAGCTGTCAGTTGAGTTTAGTCACCAATGTTTCAGCTCCAGGCCTGGAACACAGCCAGCTGGATTACACTGAGAATGGACTTTTTGGGTACAACTCTAATCATAGCATCAATACCACATACAGCGCTTCCACCTAACCGTCTCTTAACTATATGAGCACAACCAATAATTCTTTAATGTCTCCTGCAGACACATTTCTCTTAAGTATTTAAGTAGGAAAGGAAAACTAAGCCCTTGAGCACGCTCCTTTCACAGAGCGAAGGTCTTCAGACCATAATGTATGCAGCAGATATGTATTCTAACAAAGGAGTTTGCATCTTTTGAAATCTGTGAAAGAGCTGCATCTCAGGATTCCTTTGAAGTGCTGAAATGGAAGGGAGTCGATTTTTCTTACATGAAGGCCCTTTTACAGGAATTTTGCCAGAACGCTGCCTTTGCTGCAGGGTGCTATCATCCAATGGCGCGAAACAGTGCTGATCTGTAACACTCGGCCGGCATCGCAAAGACACCCGCAAGAGGTCAGTCCCTTGATGCATCAGACTGTAGGGGAGGTGCAGATGGCTGCCCCTCCCTGAGCCTCGTTCTGCTGGAGGTTTCTTCCTGTTAAAAGGGAGTTTTTCCTTCCCACTGTCGCCGCATGCTTGCTCATAGGGGGTCGTTTTGACCATTGGATTTTCTCAGTAATTATTGTCGGGTCTTTGCCTTACAATACAAAGCATCTTAAGGCGACTCTTGTGGTTTGGTGCTATAAAAATAAAACTGAACTGAACTGAACTGAATTAGGATTCAAATAGAACGCAGGTTTAAGGCTCTTCCACACTGGCTTTATTTTTCAAAACCGGGGAGCTACGTCAACAGTTTATACTCTCTATGGTTTTAATGTGATGCAAATAAGTCCTTCACAAACGTCCATGCGTATGTGTCGAGTTAGGAGCAAGACACCTGTCTTCGTGTTACCATAGCATGATGCATCACGGCACTGAGGCCGGAGGATAGCTTGTATTTGACGTCTGACATCCTGGGAATAAGATGGGGCATTATTTTTACATGTATTCTGTCATAAACAGGTATCCTAAAATTTCCATACTGATGATGAAACTTGAAGAAAATCTAAGATTTTACAATTTCAGATCCTATCGGGCCCATGCATGTCTGAAAAAACAAAAACACAGCTTTGCTGGTACTAAATAATTTAAAAATATCTCTCTGCATCGTAGACATCAGCACCAAGTATAATTTTACAAAGTGGTGGACACCACGACCGTTTAGAATATGGCATCTTTAGTTTTTAGAGTTTCTGAAATTTTTAAGTTGGATTTTTTTTTCCCTCACAAGGAAAAACCTCTCATCCTTGCATCCTATTGGCAAAACATTACCAGGCAAGACAACCTTTCAATTTCCCCTGATGCTAAACTGGGTAACTGGGGTTGAGTGTGATCAGATTCTGGTTCTTAGAAAGCTAATCCTCGTTAGCTAGCATAACCAGAGGACAACTCAGCTGGCAAAACACTACACGAAGCATTTTCCCACAAACATTTAATATTCAGCCAACTGTGATGTCATGAAAAAAGGTGCAAAACATGCATACAGAGGGGTTACTCAGCGTTATAAGCTTTCTCTATCTTACCCATAAGGACTTCAATTATGGACCCATTATGCATAGGCAGAAAACTGCTGTGCATTTGGATAAGTGTCAAATCTGTAATGCACATTAAATGCATATTAAAGCTAAATAGCCAGTGTCATCTAGAAAGTCCTGTTATGGAATTACATAATGATTCCTGGCACAGCATAGAAGGTTACAGATAGCAGGGTGGATGCCAGGGAGGACATTAAGAGGTGCTTACTGATGAAAATGACAGTATATTTTTAAACCAAATTGAACTTTTTATGCAATATTTATTAGAGAGTGTATGCTACTTTAACAAAAAGAGTTTCAATTGTGGACGATCGACACATTTTTAACAGGAAGTTCCATTAAAGTGTCTTTTTATATTCATTTCCAGCTCTAGTATGCACCCATTCAAGGTTTTTTGGGTTACGATGCAGCAGAGTTTGCAGAAAGAGTTTTAACTGCGCAGATTAAATATGATCTGAAGCAAAGCCTGAATTGGGTCTGTTTTGTAAACACCCCTCACCCTTGAAATGACTGACCTGTCTAGGTGTGTGCGGCTCCTGGTAGCTGGGCAGGATCTTCAGTACAACACTGCCGCTTGCCTCCTTCAGCATCTCCTGGAGGACTTTGGGGTCATTGCCAACCTCCTTGCCATTCACCTCTTTGATGATGTCGCCAACATGAAGAAGACCTTGCTGGTCAATCATGCCACCATGGAGGATCCTGGCAATCACCAGCTCGCCGCTCTCCACTCGAAAAGTCACTCCCTGCACACATGTACACAGTCTAAATGTAATTATTATTTTTCATGTGGGCTAACTAGGGAAGGAGACCCGGGGGTACAGCCTGGCAATGTCCTCTACTGCAAAGCGGTTTGTGAGACAAGTGGGGGTGACTGTTTAAGTTAATTGTGAGGGATGAAGCCAGTGGTAAAATGGCTTGAGCTGAAATGAGTATGAATGCCAGTGGATACAAAAATATCTACTCTTTCCTTGGGAAGACATTTAGGCTTACATTCATATATTTTTCAGGCTGCTTGGTATAACATTGATTCAGTATTATTGCAGCTTATTTTTCTGATTTATCTTCCACTTGTGTCTTCTCACCTCTGACCCTCCGCTGAATGACTTCACAGACAGCTGCGAGGTTGTGGGTAGAAAGTGAGACAATAGAGCATGTGTCAAAGTTATCATTGAGTTATTAGCATCTGCACGCTCACTGTGGATATAAATCACACCAATTTAGTGCCACAAGGCCATTTAAATCTGACTTTTTTCTCTTTTTAACAATGCTATAGAAAGATCTCATTACACTGAGTGCATATGTTCCACCCAAAGCATAAATCATCCACTTCTCTGGGGAGCTTTATCTGCTTACAGTTTATAGTCAGGCTCAATCCAGCCTTAATGACTACACTGTGCAGCTTTTTTTTACTGAGAAGACTTACCAGGTGCTCACCAGACACCTTACGGATGCCCACCATCCTGACTGCATCTGGAGGAACAGGCTGGTTGTTGAGGGCTGCGTCCATGAAGGAACAGGGGCTGGGAGGGGGAGTCTCATAGTTTTTGGATGCCACCGAATCATGGGTCTCCAGGAGGGACTGCGAACATAATGAGAAGTGTTAAATTCACTCATGAAGATGGCAATACAAATTAGTTAAACAGCAAAAATGATCTGGTCTGTGCCTTGTAGCTACTGATGCTGCAAAGCTGAAATACATGAAGGACCACAGCTCCAAATCAGTGAAATCCATGCTAGAAGAAAAAGCATCATGAAGCTTGAAAAGCTAGACAAGAGCTGGTGAGGGACGTGCCATGTTTTCCAGACCTGGAAGTGGGGTTCTTTCAGGATGCGGAGAAGCTCATCAGCTGCCTGGCTCCTGTGTGCGAGTGGGCTCAGCTCCTTAAGGATGTCCTGGACCAACTCCACGTTGTTCTCACGCACAGCTTCAAGCTTGGGCTCCTCAAACCGCTCATGAGCCTAGGATTTAGTTAACATAAAACAGATGTTACTCCGAGTTACTCCCAGTGCATTACCTGGCCCTGTCATGGTCCTGGGCCATGTGCCCAGCGTTTTGTGTTCTTGCTCTTATGGTTCTGTTTCGTGTGTTTCTAAGTTTGCTTACTTAGATATTTAGTTTGTTTAGTGTTCTGCACTTTGTTAGTGATGGTTATTTATATGTCATCCCTGGTTTCTCTTTGTTTCCCCTGCGTCTCTGCATTCTAGTGTCTGTTTTGTCCCGCTGTCACATCCATTGCCTCGTGTGTTTCTATATTGAGTTTTATTCCCAGTGTTATTCCCCTCTGTCCTGTTCCTGCTTGTTTCTGTTTTCCCGTCAGTCTCAGTCTCGTCTGCCTTATATGTAGTTTACCTCCCGGTCTTGTCCTGTTTAATTATTCCCAGCCATGTCTCCACCTGTTCCCGATCCTCTCGCTATCCTGTGTCTGCATTTAAGCCCTCAGTCTGTGTCAGTTCTTTGTCGCATTGTCATCTTTGTGATCACACTGTGTGTCACATCTCCAATAAGCCACCCTTTAGGTTCAGTTCTTTCTGCACGTCTGCATCCCGGGGTCCAGCTTCGCCTGCCGCACAGCTTCCCATGACAGTCCCACCATTATATGTTTTCCACTGATGGAGTAAAACTACACAGAAATTTCATTTTATTTTAAAAATTTCATTTTCTCAGCAACAAAAAAGGTGTACTTCTGGATGTGTGCTTGTTTTCACTTACAGAAGCGGCAAAGAGCACAATAACAAGCAAAAAAAAAAAAAAAAAAAAAAAACAAACAAAAACCCAAAAAAAAAAAAAAAAAAAACTCTCCCC
>VUQK01009574.1:3608-19410 GCA_015106715.1 Bujurquina vittata | reverse complement strand
GCACGGTCAAAGAGCGCCACGACTGTCAGCACGACTGTCAGCACGACTGTCAGCACGACTGTCAGCACGACTGTGTCACCACGACTGAGTCAGCACGACTGTCAGCACGACTGTCAGCACGACTGTGTCACCACGACTGAGTCAGCACGACTGTCAGCACGACTGTGTCAGGACGACTGAGTCAGCACGACTGTCACCACGACTGTCAGCACGACTGTCAGCACGACTGTGTCAGCACGACTGAGTCAGCACGACTGAGACAGCACGACTGTCAGCACGACTGTGTCAGGACGACTGTGTCAGCACGACTGTCAGCACGACTGTGTCAGGACGACTGTGTCAGCACGACTGTCACCACGACTGTCAGCACGACTGTGTCACCACGACTGTGTCAGCACGACTGTCACCACGACTGTGTCAGCACGACTGTCACCACGACAGTGTCAGCACGACTGTGTCACCACGACTGTCAGCACGACTGTGTCAGCACGACTGTCACCACGACTGTCACCACGACTGTCAGCACGACTGTGTCAGCACAACTGTGTCAGCACGTGTTATCGTTTTTGTACGATAACCTGAAGGTTGGCATCACCTTTGCTCCCAGGACAAAATAACCAGTGGATTTTGTGTTAATGCAGAAATCTTTTTTGTAGTCATCAGTAAGTTTAGACCATCGATCCATTTTTTTAGACGAACCACGGTTTTTGAATGTTGGAAGCGTCACACTCGAATGAACTCTGATCCACCTGAGGAGTGTTTTTATATCAGATCTGGATTCGGTGACGCTTTTATAATCCACCGACCTTTGGAATTAAAATGAATTCAGACATGGCTTCAAAGAATTGCCTAGTTGTGTCAAGATGACTCACAATGGCTTCTTCTAGAAGGATATTGTTAATTGTTAATGAGTTAATGAAGCTCTGTAACTCTAACACAGGGATACTCGCATCCAGGCCTCGGTGTCCTGCAGGTTTTAGATGTGTCCCTGATCCAACACACCTGAATCAAATGGCTGAATTGCCTCCTCAGGTTCTCCAGAGTCCGGCTAATGACTTCTATATTTGACTCAGGCCTAAAACCTGCAGGACACCGGCCCTCGAGGCCTGGAAGGTTGCAGGTTCGAGCCCTGTCCCTGCGTTGCGTTGTGTCCTTGGGCAAGACACTTAAACCACATTGCCTAATGGTAGCGCCGGTCTCTGGCTGCATGACCGCAGATGCTTGTCTCTGGATGAGTGATCTGAAACCCTCATTTCGTAGTGTGCCTTGTGTGCACAGTGACAATGAGTTGCACTTTATTATTATATAGGTTTCCATGATCTTTTAGTTTTAGGTCTGTCCTAAATTCAAATACAGCATACAGAATAAGTGCCCAGCAAACATTTCGTAGGAGCGCTTGCATAGCACCAGTCTTCCCTGGTGACAGTTGGAAATGGTCTGGTTATCTGCCTCACAGCTCTGAGTAATCACTTCCCTCTCAGGATGCTTGTGGACATAAGAGTGGCATCCTCGAAGCATATTTTTTTATTGAGGAAAATATATTAGGGATGAAGCATAGGCATTCTTCTTAAAATAAATCAAATCCCACTCATGCTGTCTGTATTGCCATACTCGTACAGAAGCCCTGCACCACACTGTATATGAGGCTTTATCCGGCGTCTGTCTGAAAGCTGGCTATTTTCACCAAACCTCTCACAGCAGAAATGATGCAGTGCATTCATTTTCATCTCTCCAATTTGGTGACCGTGAACATTTCCACTTGTGCATCATGGAAAAAGTTATCAGAATACCTGAATGTGATTGCTTTAAGCAGTGACAAACACGCGGATGCCTTTTTACCCCAGCAGGAGGGAATTATAACAGTATTAAAGCGACACAGAATCACTGTAACTGTTAACCTCACATTTGAAATTTAAAATGCGACAGAAAGTGCGAAACGATAACGAGCCCCGGTGCTTTCATACGTGGAGGATGATGCTAAAAAAAGGGGGGGGAAATGATTACATGGTATAGATTTTTAACACCAATCCTGATACCTATCCTTAACTGTCCGTCAGTCCAGGTGCCCTTTGCCTTTCGGGAGATGGTACCTGAGCATCAGCGAGCCAGTCTGACAATGAAGAGTGATTTATTAGAGGTTAGCCCAGACACAAAGGTCGACTAGGCTGCTCAGCCGATCGTTTCAAAGTGTCAAGCCTTCAGTTTCTCTGTTAAATCAGCCTGTCGACAGGCCTGCAGCTCTCTGCTTTCGCCCGTGGTAATCCTGAGAACAAGCCTGGGCCGTGCACGGCTGCATCTCCCTGCAGCTCTGCTTTTTAGATAATTCTGAATAATCACATGGAAATAGGCTGTGTGATGATGTGATAATTGCGCTCTCTTCTGTATATACACAGCTCATTAGCCTTACATCTTTTCTCCACTACAGATTTGCAACATCCCCTACCTGAGCACACAACTCGACCTGCTGTTGACTCTGAGAGAGCTTCCGATCAGCGTGAGCGACCTGCAGCCCGTGAGTTCACTCGATCACCAGCAGAGTCAAATCAAAGGTCGAATTAGATGTTGAGCTGTTTTTAAAGTCTGCCCCATTTCTGCAGGCTGAAAAAAGGGTACAATCACACGACTCGGCAGCACACAATCAAACACCACCATGCAAATTTATGCTCTAATGTGAATGCTAATGCTCAGCCACATTGTGGCTTTAGACATAAATGAAAAGAACATCTGTGCACAAAATAATATTAATACATGAAAGCTTTTGCCCCCTCTTCAGTTTGACTTCTCGGTTTATGTGGTGGGTGAAGTCGTTTCTATTCTATTTGCTGGAATGTTAAGAGTCTTGAAAACACAAAAGCATGAGAAGCACTTTAAGACACTTCATTTGATGGAGAAGAAAAGATGGCTCTTAATCAAATCAAGTTCAATTTTTCTGTAGGTGGTGTAAAACCACCAAAGTTTTTTTTAAATCCTTATCAAAACCCCCAATGAAAACTCACTTTGGAGTTTTCACAAAGGAAGAGATGTGGAAAGATTTATGACTTTTTCTTCTTCCTGCAAACTTCTCGACTCACTTCAAAGACGGGCACTCTAAAATTAATTCAGGTAGAATCAAATGAAAAGTGCCCACAAAGTTACAGTTGAAATCTATATATTCATTGTTAACCCTTACACAACACCTGGGTCTGAGCGGGGTGATGAAGGGCGATGCCTCTTCATCATTAGCCTGCCTGATCGTTAAAACCCTTATCGAGCATTGTTGTTTATTGGCACTGGGGACTGCAGGGTGTAAAGATATTGCAGTCAGACAAGAACACCCCCCCCAGCGCCTCAGCCACTTCTTTTTTTATGTGATTCTCTCAAGCTTCTGTTTCTTTCAGCATCAGTGCTTCAGCCCTAATCTCTTGTCTGCTGACTGTCTGAGAATGAAGAGAAACAATGGATAAGAATGATGGCGCTGTAATCCATTGACTGTGACAGTAATTTTTCTTTGTCTAACACACAGAGACAAACATATTGTGTGCCGGCAAGATGACTCGACAAGAAAGATTAGCAATTTCATTAAGTTTCAATTTACTCCTGGCTTTTTGCTTCTGATATTGTTTCTCTCTGCTGTGTTAGATTTATTAAAAAGGTCATTCAATCAAAACTTTGGTATCTGTGTGCAGGTATACTGCGATAAAAAGTAAGGTGCACTTCATAGTACAATGTGTTGACACATTAGGGTCCGCACAGTCCCAACATCCTCAAAATCACCGGGTTCTCCAATATGAAGGATTTACCCCCACCTGACAGACTGGGCCTGAGGGGAGTCGCCACTTTGGGAGTGCTCCTCACCTGCGATGCGCTTGTTGGTGTTTCACTGGAAGGATGACAGCTTTTTCTCTGCATTGTGCACCGTGTGATGTGCTCTGTGTGCAGCCATTTCAAATCTATATACATATAAGAAATTCAGAGTCACAGAGCCAGAGTCAGCGATGCAGGAGACACAGAGGCATCGCCTGAAGCTGTGATGCACTGAATGGTAAAACCAAACGTGGTTATATTAATGGCAAGCTATTCAAAAAGAAGAATGCAACAGAATATCTAGTAACATGGGAATAAATAAAGTCTTTCAGATTTCATTTGAATGCAAAAAACATGGATATGAATATGAATCAGTGTGGGACCGCAGTGAGATACTGAACTGTGGACCTCTTGGCATCTTTCATGCAACAGATGGGCATTTGCCAACATGACCAGTTTGACTTTATTCATTAGAGGGGACCTGGTTCTCCTAATTTTAAACTCCTAAAATTATACCACAGTAGCTTTGCATGATTCACAGCTAAAATAATCCTTATCAGCGTATACGATAGCCCTTCAGGCTACTCACTAGCTGAAGCTAGGAGTTTTACTTCCTCCCCCTTTGAGGCCACCTACCCTTTAAGCCAGGTTTCTTCTGATTGGCTGCCCCTCACAAACAGGAGGTTTGGACCCTGGGTGTGTGGGGCTTCTGGGCCTGAGATGGCCATATTTGGGACATCCCCCGTTTTTTGACAACTACGTTGCCAAAAGTAGACGAGACTGAATGAAACTGAAAGGTCAGAGCAGGCTGAATCATCGGCTCGAAGGGGCTCGTTGTAAATACACTGATCCATTTATAAGAAGGGCAGGTTTGAATTGGATATTCACCATTTTAACAGTGAACAAGAGAACAAGAAGAGCACAATAAGTCATCTTTTCCCCGCAGAACGTGTGGTGGGGGTATTTGTTTTTTCCCTTTGAGTGTGAGGTGGGCTAATTGTCTCCTTGTAAGTGCAGTTTTCAATTACCGGTAGGTGTTCTTACCCTCTTGCTTTGTAAAGCAGCAATGAGCCCATCACAGCGACCGAGATGAAGAACATAGGAACATATATTAGAAAACTTAACTGGACAAATCAAATGCAGTTATGGTTCATAAGTTTTTGGACAATGAAATACATTTTTGTAGTTCTGCCTCTGTGCACCGCCGCGGTGGATTTTAAATCCATCAGGACGTGACTGAAGTGCAGACTTTCATCTGTAATCGGAGGGCTTTAATGAAATCACTGCATTAACTGTTTGGGAATTATAGACATCATTATAGACAACTGTAGTGACCAGCAGCTTCATTGACGGCTGAGTTCAATTCCCTCGCTATTTAATGACAAATCAAGTAGACCAAATAACTGGAGCTGACTCCATGTCTTTAAGTTGTCAGCTGTTCACTGGAGCTTTCAGCACGAGGTTCAAAGAGACGTTGTGAAGCATGAAGGAGGCCATCATGAGACTAAAAAACCAAAATAAACCGGAGAAACTGCAAAAACTTTACAGGTGTCCAAATCTGGCCAAACAATCTTAAAAAGAAGGACTGCACTAACCGGCTCAGCAAGACCTAAAGACCTAAAGTACAGGGTCACAGAAGTCCTTCCCTGGTTAAGATTAGCATCTAACCAAGTGAAGAACACCTCCAAGGAGATAGGCATATCATTGTGAAGGTCTGCAAGCAAGAGATGGCTCCACCAATGGAAGAGCATTCACAACACGGTGCACACCCCTGATAACACTCAGGGAGGAGAAGAGCAGATTAGACGTGTCCAGAAAACATCGAAAAGATCTGAATTATTATTTTTTTGAGCAAATGAAACTAAGACTAAATTGATGTGTAATGACAACAGGAAAGTAAAGAGAAGGAGAAAAACAGCTCATGATCTGAAGCACACCTCATCCTTCACACAATGTGCAGGTAATGTTCCGGCATGGGCCCGTCAGTGGAACCGGGTCAGTTTATTGATGATGGGCCTGCTGACAGAAGCGGGTGAATTCTGCACAGGGCCACACGCTCGGCTCAGATTCAGCCAAATGCTGCAAGGTTGATCAGGCAGAGCTTTGTAGTGATAATGGAAAGCAAAAGTCACTTGATTTCAGCCCGATACAGCGTGCTTTTCAATTATTCAGCCCAAAAGTGAAGCTAGAAAAACCCAGAAACAAGCAGCACCTGGAGGAGGCTGCAGCCAAGGCCTCATCTTAAACACAGCAGCTGGTGATGTCCGTGGTTTCTAGATTTCAGGCAGTTATTGTCTAGAAAATGTTTTTATCTAGTTATTAAAAATGATTTTATTTACAATTATGTCAGTTTGCCCAGTTACTTTTGAGCATTGATGCAACGCTTTTGTTAATCCCACTGGATTAAAACTGAGAGTACTTCAGTCACATCTTGTTTGATTTCAAACACACTGTGACGGTGTACAGAGGCAAAAACTGTTAGTGTCCGAATACTTATGAACCCAACTGCAAACGTGAGATTTCTGCTTCAGTGATTTGGAATTTAAACGGTATTTTTTTAATGGTGAAAACTTTTCAAGGATGACAACTTGTTGGTTTGGAAAATGCGCTTGAATTTAACTTCCTCGCCTCCAACAGATAACAGCACACAGCCCCCCCGCCCCCCCTTTCAGTGGGAACCATTCACCTCCCACACAGTGAATGAGGCCGTTTGCAGCTAGCCTCCACTCACAGCGCCCTTTTCTGCATTATTTGATCAAAAGCGGAGAGGAGGAAGACAAAAACACGAGTGAGCAATCAATCTTTCAGAGAAGTAAAAGTAAAGAAATCTTCTGCTAAATTTAATGTGATGTCATGGCCATGATGCGATGAGCAAATGGTCACGCTTAAACTTTTTAGCACGAATCGCATCTGAGTGGCTAAACGTGTGCACGCAGCTGTGTTCTCCTATACGAAGGTGTGCAGGATTGCTACACGCTTTTTTCTGGCTTGCTTTAAAGTGATTGGAGCTTACAGGTTGTTTTATAACAACAATCTGTAGGATATACTATTTAATGAAATTGTACTTAAAAATCCGATCCAAAGGTCTTGAGAGGAGGTTACATTGTGCTGTGAATCGGGCTGGATGCTGTTGAGCTACAACAGTTTCCCATGTTACAGATGGTGCTGTGCAGAGCCAGGTTATTCAGTGTTCTGTATCAGGAGATCTGCTTTCTATTGTAATTGAGGCTGTCCCTCTGGTAGATTTTGGGAAGTTGTTCTTAAAACAGGAGCATATGGTGGTGGCGGGGGTGTCGCTGGCTGGCATGAGTCTTATTTGGAAAAGCTAACTCTTTGTCAAGGACTATGATTCCCAAAGCATCGACTCCTTTTTCCCCTCTAATACATCACTGGCAAAACCTAAAATCCCACTTTAATTTTTCCTCAATATGAATGCTATCCATATTCAGCTGGATGCGTTTGGAGATGTTAAACACTGAAACTGTGTGATATTCTACGGGGATATTTGTACTCGACACAATTGCACACCAAATAATAATCCTGCCAAACAACCAGGTCCTGATTATTCATTTTATGAGGTCAAACGAGGAGTAGTGAGATGGCGGTTTGTGTTCAGAATGGAAAGCTGAAAGCCTGCAGTTATTTTTGTCGACTCTTTGTCAGTGACGAGCGTCCCGAAACGAGCTTCAGCTTTATTCCACTTTGCAATATTGTTGTGTGGCAAAATGAATGCAAGAGCCCGTATGAGGTTGGATTTCAGAACAAATGACTTTGCTCTGTGCCCTTGTGTTTGTCTTCCAGCTGATTAACCAGAAGATCAGAATGTGCACGCAGCTGTACAACTGCAGGTCATTTGTTTCCGTGCTGGAGTACCTCCTCGCCATTGGCAATTACCTCAATGAGAACGCCGGGAAGGAAAAGGCCAAGGGATTCCGCCTCTCCTCCTTAACTAAAGTACGAGTCCACCACTGTTGCCTGACCTTTGATTGAGTTGCAGCACAAGGCTAATAAGACTACTCATTGACATACACAGCAGGGCTTCTGTACATCTTTCACTTTTTCTCTCTGGTTTACTCAGCCCTTTGAACACATTCACTCTGGCAGTCGTGCGGCTGTCAATGAATGGCTTTGCAGGAGGATTGAAGCACAAAATATGGCCTTTCAGTGTCTTAGGAGTGAAAAGTGGAGTAGGGAAAAAAAAAAAAGTCTGAAAAAATGTAGAGACTCAAATGATCAAACCCAACATTTACTGCATATATTTATCTGGTAAATAGATGGCAGGAACTGGCTAACTCGGGCCTCAGTCACACAGACCTAGAAAGTGGCTGGTGGCCGTCTGGTAACCACTGACCATTATGGGAAACTGCATGTTCTGTGACTTCAGCTAATTATTGCAGGGAGTTGCTAGCGTGAATTTGGCACTGCACCAAAAATATCCTATTAGCGCTTTAGCCAGGAGGTTGCTGTGGTCACCAGCAGTCTGCACTTGCCAAGTGGTAGTGACACTGAAAAGTGTGACACAAACTGTTGTGCTTATGAAATGTACTGGTTGCAGTGCTAAGGCAGATTATTACTTTGAAATCAAACATCCTTTGTTCATGCAACATCTTCAGTCTCATGGAAACTATCTGCTGGCGACCAAAGCAATCACTGCACGGTTTTGGGTACAGCTGCCTCTTTTCACCCAGCGACAGCCAGCAATCCTCAGCAACAACCACTTGGCAATCAGTTGGGGAATAAACACTTTTCCTACATGGGAATGATGGGGGTTGCTCTAGACAACGTGAGTGAGGCTTTAGCAAATTGAAGAAACGGCTTCACTGGCTCTGCCCAAAAGAAACTAAACTGGCCCTCCAGTGTCTGTAAAGCTCAGTTAAAGTTTCACAAAGACTTCAGAAAGTCACTGTTTCCTAAGAATAGTCCACAAAAAACCTGTAAAACCACAATTGCACATTTTAACACTTTACATTTAATAATAGGAAGCAAATATGGCATAATATGCTTATTGTTAATATTTGCCAGTAGCTGCTAACCCCAGTTTGTAACTAACCAACTGTTGGCTGCCAGTAGGCTATAGACAGTACATACAAAAGACAGATGGTAAATACAATTTGTTTTAATCTCCTTTAGCACGTTCCAGTACTAGCATCGCACATCACCAGGATCCCAGTGATCCTGTGCTAACTAAGCTAGGTTATCTTGGTTAGTGTTCAGCTAGCTAGCGTTAGCTGATCATCGACGCTCCTCACACACGTTCACGATCCGGTTTTAAAAGACTAAGATGGCAACGACTGAAATGCAGGACTCAAGGCTTCAAAGCAGTCGTTCACCAACCACATGTGCCATATTGGCTCTCCTGTGATATATAGACTGTGTGGCCTTAAACTGTAATCAGAGGGAGAAGACAAAGGCAACAGTCTTTTCATCTAAGAAGGAAGCAAATAAGTTTGTTTTCCAAAATGATTCCTTTAAGGTTGATTAAACTGATGGATGCACAGCTTTTGTCTGGGGTTTGTGACTCTCTGTTTTCTCTGAATTTAGTTTGAACCACTCTTTTGTGCTCAGGTCTCTCTACAGGGAATGTTTAAGGGGCAGTGCTCTTGGCACAGAAGTAAAACGTCCTCTGCTCCATTTAATGAAGCCGAGGCCTTGTGCTGCCTCAGAGGTGTTTCCAGGTCTAATTGAGAAAAGTAAACTGTTGCTGCTTCAGACAGACTCTCTTCAAATTAATGGCTGACTGCCTCCCAGAAAAATGCATCGAGGCTATCTCAGATCTTTTTTTGGTTCTTTTTTTCCCTTTTTCTTTTACTTGTGAGCATCAATACTTTGTGCATGTCTTGTATATGGAATCCTCAGAGGCTGGCCTTGGCCTTAAATTGGTAAACAACATAACCCAGATAGAAAAAAATTGTGAGCTGCTTTCACAGGATAAGAGAGGTCCTTCTTGAATTTCAATTTTGTGGCACCATCGAGTGCAACTTAGCTTAAATTTCAGAGTCATTACCATTTCACACAAATAGAGCACAATTTGAAAGCAGTCCCAGATACTATAACTGTGAAAGTGTATTAAAAGTCATTGACATGAAGAGAATTTACAAGCTGTTTTGTATCAGGTCACAATAGCAGAGCAAAGTTACACCAAGGGAAAGCTTTTTTATATTCACGATCAAGACATCTGAATGTATCTGTTGTGAGTCAAGGTGATTAAATCTACATTGTGAAAGAGAACGCACAAATCTGACCTGCAGTGGAGATGCACGCACAAAAAAAAAACACAAAGCAAAACAAAAAGAAACACCTTTTTCCTCACACGGGGCTCTTTTAAAGGAAGAATGTGCGCGCCACATGTACACTTCAGCCACACACTTTTCTGAAGTGCAAAACAAAACTGATATGATGAAGCAGAACAAATACGGGAGACAGGCAGACTCCAAATTATCACAGACCCATATTTTTTTCTCTTTACACAGGCATGCTGCACGGTCTGCCACTCTCAAACCACGATGTAACCAGCGGAGGGTGTTCCAAATTTTATTAGGGCTTGTAATATTCATTTGAATGTCGGCTATAAATAGCTGTGCTTGATTGCCACATGCGAGGTGGTGTTGCCGCTAGAACAACGACCACCAGACTTATTTCCTTGCCTCATTTTCACACTTATTGTAAATGCTTTGTTTTCTTTACCGCTGTCTAAAATCAAGTAATCTGGCATCTACAAGCACAGTGGGGAAATAATTATTTGATCCCCTGCTGAATTTGTACGTTTGCTCACTTACAAAGAACGAACACTTTTATTGGAGAGACAGAGTAAAATCCAGAACAAAACCGCATTACATAAAAGTCAGAAATTGGTGTCTTTGAGTGAAAGAAATATTTGGACCCCAAGCAAAACATGACTTAGGACTTGATGGAGAAACCCTTGTTGGCAAGTACAGCGGTTAAGACTTTACTTATGCTGGGCCACCGTTTTTGCACAGAAACTCTCAAAGTCCTTCAGGTTTCATGGCTGCCGATGGCAAGTCGAAGCTTCAGTTCCCTCCTCAGGTTTTATTTGGGACTGTGGTCCGGAGGCCACCCCGTGACCTTAATGTGCTTCTTCTTTAGCCACTCCTTTGTTGCCTTGCCGACACCATCTGCGACCCATCTTCAGGGAAGGAGGTTCTCCTCCGAGACTTTACGCTCCATTGACAGTTGATGCAGTGAAGCTGTCCTGTACCCAAAGCGCGATGTTTCCACCTTCATGCTTGCCTGTGGGAATGGTGTTCTTTGGGTCATAATCAGCATTCCTCTTAACGCAGCAGGTCGAGATGATAACGTCAGCACTTTCTTCCAATCCTTCTATGAATCATTTAGATGTTTACTGGCCTGTCCATGAGCATGTGGACTTTGTGACCGCTGCTAGATTTCAGTCCATTACAGCACAATGTGTGACTATGGTCCCAACAGGGCAGCTTGCAGTTACTGACACAACTCTGCATCATATCAACGAGTGCTTGAAGAGAATGTGAGGCCCTCTGTCCAGGAGTTGAAGTGGACCTTTTAACAGGAATGTAAAAGATCAAAAACACACTAATAAAGCCACCTAGGAATGGTTCAGAAAGAAGAGCTTGAGGGTTGTGCAACTGCCAAGAAAAAAGGCCAGATTTGAATTCCACTGAAAAGTTGTGGGGGAATTCGAAACAGCCAGCACATGCTAGATAAAACCTCTCAAACATCGAGCAGCAGAATGAATTTGGCATGGAAGAGCGGTCAAAAATGTTCTAGCAATCCAATAACAAAGGCTGGTGAACAAGCCCGCAAATTACTTGCAAGAATTTATTTCTGTTAATACTCTGCTTTTGAGGCCAAAGGGGCACGTCGCTTTCCACAGAGGAATATTACAGCTATTGACATTTTTGTTGAATAAACGACTGAAAGTGCTATTTTTTTCCTGCAGTTGTGTTTTATAACCTTGAAACCGTGTGAAATAACAGTGGATCAAATGCATGTTTAAAGACGTGTCAAAAGCCAGCAGTGTCTTTGAAAAATACGCTTTTTTTAAATGACTACACACACGCACGCACATCCGGCCATGGGTACAAACACACTTTCTACATTATCACCCAATTTATCTGACCTACAGTAACAAAGCTGCACACATGGAAAGCACACATGCATGCACTGTCCTCCAGGGTTGGGCCTGCTCCCTTTCTTACTCCTTTTTCTCCATCCCCAGCTCACCCAGCTCCGTGGAGGAGACAAGAAGTTCACCTTGCTTCATGCCCTTGTGGAGCAGATCATGTTGCATGAACCGTGCTTTGCCACTTTTACTCAGGAGCTGGCAGAATTTGAAACTGTCCCCGGAGGTATTTGCTAGACAAGATTTGATCAAACTTGAAAGAAATCCGTGTGGCACTTTTGTTGAGGTCTGTTAAATGAAACGTGTATTTTCCCTCTGTGTCACTGACCCCCCCCCCCTTTTCTTGTGGATAGCTTCCATCAAAGGCTTGACCGCAGAAGTAGATGGTGAGTAGATCACATTTTACTACTGTGTCCAAAGACTGCTAAATTCGCTGAGATTGCTGTAATATTGACCCTCCTTTTTTGTGCCACCAAAGTTATTTGTGAGGAAGTGGGATCGTAACATTTACTCGAGCTTTCTGTAGCCTCACCATGCTCTGTTGAAACACCCTGATCTCATTGTCTTGGGAGTGTGAGGTCTCAATCCAATATGTTGTCTATATGATGACTTACAAAAACTTGCCACAAGCCACAAACACTGCACTCCACTAGATCACACGGGAGACAGCATCTGGTTTAAAGCAGCTATTTGCTTCAGTGCTCAAATATCATTGATGGTAACCAAGATGTGTGTGTGTGTGTGTGTTTCAGTCCTGAAGAATGAACTGAAGAAACTGATTCAGTACAGAAAAACCTCCAAGAAGAAAAATACAGCAGCTCAGTATCCAAACTTCTCCAGAGAGCTGAAGGTGAAGTAGAAAACATTTTGCATATAAATATTAAAATAATGATTTAAAGCTAATTTGAATCCACACACGGTCCCAGTTGGAAAAAAGAATCCAGTTTGTTTTAGTGCAAAGAAGTGCAGCTTCAGTCTGCTGGCTCGTTGCTTTTACGATTTGCAGGGCCATGGATTTTGATTTTATCAGAATGAAATCTCTAAAGCTCGTGAATCTCTCTTGGATGAAATTGATCATTTGGACAAACTCGCTCAATGACTTGCAATCCCATGCTATCTGCTGCAGAATACAGTGAAGAGTCAGGACTGCATTTTCATATCCTCCAAAGAGCATCATGTGGTCCAGGTTGGATGATTTAAAGCGCGCTGTTGAGCCTTCTCGTAGACAAGCATGTTACGGATTATGTCAAATGTTCTTCCCTACATTATTTGCAGCCTTCTTTTTGACATTAGACTCTTTTCCTCTTTTATTTCATTTGCTCATTGTAGCCTTTTATATCATCACCACAAACTGCTTATAGGTGCACTTTTCATATATATTGTTCTTGCCCTTCAAACTGTTCGTTAAGTCCATTGCAAACATCTGGAGGGCCACAAAAGTTGGCAAGATCCCAATTTTTCAGCTTCGTGGGGTATTTACCAAGGCTAAAGAACTCGAACCGCTCGATGAGGATTTTACACATCAGGGAAGTAATGCAGCTCTAAAGAAAGTGTTTTTATTTATTTATTAATTTTGTTCGAGAGTTTAGAGCAGTGATGGAAGCGAAGACGCCTTCACAAATGTAAGCGTGTATTCATCCTACAAGAAGAAGGCTTTATGTGAGAAAATAATTCATTTGCATAATGTCATCAGCCTAACTCTCTCTGATGGAACGGGCTGAGAAAAGTGTGGGAGATTTTTTTTTTTTAATTTTTAAACAGTTCTGACTGAATCATTTCTGCAAATGGGAAAAAAATGATTATTGGATGCTTCAATCGTGTTGCTGTGAACTTGACCTGCCGTCAAATGCGAGCTAGAAAAAGGAAGACCCCGAGGAAAAGTGAGCTGTAAACTTCTGCAAACAATAAGAGATTGTTAAGTTCCTGGGCTGTTGTGCAGCTCTGGTAAAGCGATGTTATTATGAATCTTTTAATTTAAATTTTCTCCCTGCATGTGTCGGTGAAACACCAAATTTTAATTCTGCCATTTCCCCGGGTTAAATTTATTAAATTAAATCAAGTGCAGTTGCTATTTTTCATTCCACAGTTTTCCCCAAATGTAGTTCTCGAGTAAAGATAAACAAGAGTATTGAGAATCTGCAAAAGCAAAGTTCTACTAAATGATGATGATGATGGTGACGGTTCCAACTCCAGGTGGAAAACTCAAACCTGTGTGGAGCGAGCAGATCCGCACGGACTCCAGAAACATGGAGACGGTCGTTCCTCACGTGTGGAACACAGCGGGATATGATTTGTGCCGGCCGTGTTCTCACGGCTGGAAACACTCTGCTTGGTTCAGAAGATCATGGATAAGGAGGCAGTGCACAGGACATCCACTCGCTAGCTCTGAATCCACTTAATAGCTGCAATATTCTCACACCGGCACATGTGGAAATCACACAGGCTTTGTGCCGGGGAGCTGGCAGCTTAAAGAGCAATCTGTCCATGTGGGATATTTGCACTGACACATGCACCTCACTTGGGCAATGCCTAGAAAAGGGCTGCAGTGCATTTGTGGAAATAGCTTAAATGTAGAGCAAAGAGTGTGTGGTTTAAGAGGGGATGCATCCATATATCAGCATCTCATTTTAAGCCATTAAATGTGATGTGTGCCTCTACATCACATTTTCCCCGTGCAAAAATATGACTGACAAAAAAAATCTCATTCTAGTGTTTCACCCAAGATTTTATTTTAGCTGCATTTCTTATTTGTGGCAGTTTCCATCATATTCAACTGAAATGTGCACATTATGTTAGCTTGTGTTAACGATGATGGCTGACAGCCGGCTTTAAAAAAAGACAGACTTGTGTCCTGCAGTGTGCTGCTGTGCAGTCCCACATGCAGTGGGACGCCTGGTCACCCCAAATTGTCCCTTTAAATGCCAACTTTTGAGCTTTTCCTATGTTTCTGTGATTTATGTACATATATACACTGCTGCAAAGGTAGAGTCAGTCACTTTACTGGAATTCCCGTCAGTGAGGAAGGATCTGCCCAACATGGTGATGACAGAAGGGCAGCTCAGGCTGTGAGAAATGAAGTCTTAGTCATCGGCAGTTCAAACCAAGGAGTTGCACCGAGGACCAGCATAGGATCATTTGTATTCTCGGTTATGCAAAGCTACTGTAGTGATCACCAAGAATAAATACGTGAACATTTACCTTTAATTAATCCACTCAGTGTTATGATATATATGCCATTAACTAGCATTACCATCTTTAGAAAAATCCAGGTAGTAGCTCTTCTTTTCTAATATCATGGCTGATGTGAAGATTGACAAACTTACCAGGAGGTTCTTGTGCTTTTCTTTATACCCTAGATGGCAATTGAGAAATATGACGCGGATCTCTCGGCCCTGACCAAGACATGTGAGGAGATGAAGAAACTCTACTCTGCCATACTGGTAATGCTTGACTTATTATTTCAATATCTCGTTGTCATAGATGGATGGTCTCCTGTCTTAGTGATGTCTAGATGTCCCTCTTCAATTATTTGTCATCTTATCTCCCCATGCTGCACCGGGAGAGTACATTTATTTTAGGGGAAATAGCTCACAAGGTTGCTTCTTTTGCACTGGGTGTCCTTGAGGGCGTCCACAAAGGTATCTCATGTATGTGATATATACTTTATATAACATTATTTATACCCCACCACAGCTGGTTTGCTGTTTTGAAATGTTATACCTCTGTCATTGGATCATTTCTTAAGCATTAGTGAACACTGGTTTCCTGCAGCCAGGAAGTGTGAAAGACAAGTTCATCCCGACCCTTAATGTGCAATGTCACATTGATTTAGAAGGCTTTCTTAAATTACGACACGTTGGAGACCCCCCCCCCCCCCCCCCCCACCGGCCCGTCCCGGCC